>JAVXUP010004105.1:0-41769 GCA_033070095.1 Escallonia herrerae | reverse complement strand
AGTCCAACAATGTTAAAAGTTCATATTTATAAGTCGAATATTAATAACAAGTAATATTATTTTCACCTTCTTATGAGTTTTGTATCACTTTTAGAACAATAATAACAACTCATGTGTTGTGATTTTTATTAGTAAAACTCATCAAGAAGAGGATAAAAACTATGCGATATAAGAGGAAAAAAAATTTATTTGATTGGTTGAATGTCAAATGATATAAAACAAGGCATGTGAAAGAGAATGTTCTTTCAGCATATATATATATATATATTAATGCTATTGTTGGCAGCGAATTTTGATGGAAAAAACAGTATCCAATACTGAAAAAATATTGGGTTGACAGTTTAGTCCAATATTTCTGTTGGGAGCTTTATCAAAAGGAAGCCCAAAAATTCAAGAGGCCCACGCGTTCAAAAGTCCACTGTTATTATAATTGGACAAAGATATTGAGAGTAAAATAAAAAGCTTTTGAATTTATCTCATTAAAAAAAGATAATAGATAATTTCTCATTGATAAGCCTCAAGTCCAAGACTTGTAACATGTGGTCAATATAAAAAGCTTTTGAATTTATCTCATTAAAAAAAGATAATAGATAATTTCTCATTGATAAGCCTCAAGTCCAAGACTTATCACATGTGGTCATTATCCCCAAGTGCCATTCAAAAGAAAGAGACTACCTTCTGTTGGCTATAAAAGAGGGACTCGTTCGGCAGAGGAAGGAAGAGGAGATCAGAGTGGAAAAAAGAAAGAGGAGTCAGAAACAAAGGAAGAAAAAAAAGAAGAAGAGAGAGCAGTGGTGAAAGAAAGACCCAAGAAGGAGAAGGAAGAAAAGGACGAAAAAGTGAACCAAAAGAGGAGGAGAAGTCAACAGAAGACTCAAGGCTCAGCAAAAGGAAAAGAAGTCGGAAAAATAAAGTGAAGCCAGCAGAAAGGAAAGGAAAAAAGAGAGAGATGGATTCAAGGTGAATCCTACCTTTTTTATTTTCATCTCTTATTGTTACGTAAATTTTGATTATATAATGTATTAAATTTTGCATGTATAAATAAAAAGTTTTATTCATATTCGTATGATATCTAATTTGCGTTTCTTTAATCGGAGATTGTCATGGACGTAATTAACGGTTGACTTTTTAGTCATCTGGGAATATGAATCCGCTTTATCAAATAGTAAACCTTGTTATATACTTACGACGGAATTTTGTGACGCAAGTTTCGACGCTAATCAACAGCGACGAAAAATGCGTCATCAAATTTTGGCACGCCCAGTGGGAACTATTCCTCCTCCCATCTTTAGAAATGCATTTATATATATATATATATATATATCCATATTTTTCAAAAAAAAAAATTCTGCTTCTTCATTTGCTGTTCATGTTTCTGTGTCCACCATTTTTGCTCTGGTCAATTACTGTTTAAGCAGAAGCAAAATGGCCGCAGCAGAAAAGCAAAAAGGACGCAGCAGTTCTGCCAGCGAGGGGTATTGTACCCAGGATCTCCTAGTGGATAATGAAAACGCCTAGCCAGCGGGCCTCCATGCATCTTCTTTTTATATGTATGAACAGAAATATATGTTGGGCTATAGCGCTGTGGCCCGAATCAACTAAACTCAAAAATGGTTTACTTGGTTGGCCCATACATGGCTATATATATATATTCATTATCTTTGTTCTTTTTGCCATATATTTTTATGTTAAGACTTGGCATTTTGACAAAACAAAAATAAATGTATATGCATATATATATACGCAAAAAGGTTTCTTTCAAAAAAAAAAAGGGCAATGTATATTTAGTGATTTAATTATTCATTTTTCAAGCACTAACTTATATTTTGAGTGTTTGGCAGGAATGAAATCATAATCATAAGATCAAAATTCACGCTCGTGGTTCGAAAGAAAGAAGTGATGATCTATAAAGATGCATTGCTATCATGCCAACACTGTAACCACTAGCCCAAAGATCACTAGGCCTACGGGCTCATACCCCTTGGGACAAAGGTCAAGGCCACAAGTCCCCAAGGGGTCAACCCCTATGGAACAAAGGTTAAGGCCACAGGTTCCTAGGGGTCTCCTATTGGAACAAGGGTCAAGGCCACAGGTTCCTAGGAATATGCCATCTATGGAACAAGGGTCAAGGCCACAGGTTCCTAGGAGCATACCATCTATTGAACAAAGGTCAAGGCCACGAGTTCATAGGGGTATGCCATCTATAGAACGAGGGTCAAGGCCACAAGTTCTAAGAGGCCACCCGCCTGCAGAACATAGGCCACCTACGAACTTATACCCCTTGTGACACAAGCTACGGCCATAAATCCCTAAGGGGTCAGTCCTCAAGGAACAAAGGCCAAGGCCACAGGTTCCTAGGGGCTCCTCACTTGTGGAACGGCCACAGTTTCCCCAAGGGTCACCCCTTTTGGAAAATAGGCTACGACCTTAAATTTTTAGGGGCCCACCGCTTGTGAAAAATAGGCCACGGCCTCAATTTCCCAAGGGGCATGATCCTGTGAAGAAAAGGCTTCAGGGTCCGCATCCCATGGCCTATGATGCAAAGGCGCCCGACGCAGCAAAACCATTAGAGCATAAGCTAAGGCCACATTCGGTCAGAACCACTAGACCTCGCCAGAATAACCCACGAGGATGCTTCTCATCGGCTCAGGTATGCCGCCAAGCGACGACAGGGTTACCAAGGGGTGTCCTATCCAGAAAGTACATTAGGTCCCAAAAGAGTCCATTAGAAAATAATCAACATGGACAGGAACCAGTAAAAATACAAGTAAATCAACCCAGAAATGTTGGTGAAATTAAAGTCCTTTATAGGGCCAAGACTTGGGAAGCCAATGTCGAACCAAACAGGCATGCACCGTCAGGATACTCCAGGCAATATATCCCATCTGTCTGGCCACACAAAAATGTTGAATTTGTTTCTACGATGGTGGTAGGGTCAAGACCAGTAGGGCATAAAGATGGATCTACTTTTCAAAACCAGTCATCCCAGGTTGATGCAGCCATTATAGCTGCTAGTCTAAATAAGGCATTGAGCCTTGAGACAGGCAAAGTAAAGCCCACGGAGTCACCGGTATTTGGAAATGAAACCAGGAAAGGACTAAACCGCTAGCTAAAACCTAAAAGGAATGTGAGGGAAGAAGTGCGTGTGGTCGATAGTCAAAGTTCTACGGCTTCCAGCACTGACCTAAAGAAAAAGAACCCACGGAAAGGCAAAAGAACAGTACAACATGAGGACTGCTCAGTTCATGTAACCCGCTCTATGGCAGCCAAAGGGGCACTTGTCGAGGGGGCTATTAATCCATTGTTCAAGGAAATGTCTGATAAGTTGGCATCTCCTGAAAATGCCTCGACTACTCGGACTTCTTCCCCTTCTGCCAGTGAGAATACCAAACAAGGTCAGCATTCAATACCAAATGATAAAAGTGAAGATAGCTTCTCATCTGATGACAAGGTTGCTCGTCTAGAAGCTCAGATGGCACATCAGATGGCTATGATGACCGCACAGATAGAAGACCTAACAGCTAAATTATCAAAAGCTACTGCCAAGAAGAAGTCATCATCTCTGCATGACAAGTCAAGGCTTCATGATCAAGCAAAAAGCTTTATGACCAGGGGCCAAATCATATAAGAAGTCATGGTTATGTCAACCATAGCTCCCAACCTTTTGGCACACCATATGCAGAGGCCAATACAAGTCAAACCCGCAACTTTTATGCTAGAAGGGGCTCTAAACAACATCACCTACCTAGTGGGAGTTTGGACCCAAACCTTTTATCTTATATCGACAGTGTAGTCAAAAGGGAAACGAGGAAAGTCGAAGATGGGACCACTTTCACTGATAGCTTGGTGACGAAACCATATCCATCCTGGGTAGACTAAGTCCCTTTTCCACCGACCTTCACTCAACCAGACTTCCGAAGGTTCAATGGGAAAGGAAATCCAAGAGAACATGTGGCTCATTTTATTGCTCGTCTAGCCCATCTAGGCGAAAATAAGCTTTTATGGCTACAATTGTTTGTGCAATCATTAGAGGGACCTGCTTTCATATGGTACTCCAATCTGCCAGAAAGGTCAATTCCTGACTGGGACACTCTGATCAGGGAATTTTACAACCAATTCAGTAATACAGAACGACGAGTGAGTATAGCAGAGCTAATCTATACAAAACAACGTGACAATGAGTCAGCATCTGATTTCATTACAAGATGGCAGGCTCTCACCTTTATATGTTCTCATAACTTTAGCCAAGGAGAAATGCTACAAATGTGCTTACATAATTTTAAGTATGAACTCTCGATACACCTGTTATCACAAACCTTTAACGGGTTCAATGACTTGTGTACAAGAGCACATGATCTCGAAATGCACTTGGGTCAAAGAAAGGCAAGACCTAGAGCCGCTAACAAAGTCAAAACCGCTCTAGTGGAGGAAAAAAGAAAGCAACTTGCAGTTCTTCCTAAAAACAAAAAGGAAGTTGAGAGTCCAGTTGAAAAAGGAAATGGTGGGAGTGAAAAAAGACCTTCACTAAAGGAAAGGATGGAGAAAGAGTATTCTTTTCACGATGATATCATCAAGGACCTTTTCGAAGAATTGTTAAGAGAAGACCTCATAACCCTCCCTCAGGTAAAAAGGCCTAGCGAGGAAGGAAAAATCAATGACCCTAATTACTGTCCTTATCATCGTTTGGTAAGTCATCCTATTGAAAAGTGTTTTGTCCTAAAGGAATGGATACAAAATCTCATTAATGCAGGTGACATAAGCCTCCCTCATATTGAGAAAACCACAGCCAATCCTATCACATTGGCACTTGAACCAGAAGAAATATTGAGACCGTCTAGTCCTCACTCAGCAGATGTACCTCACTCCCTTTCTATTGATAACAAGGGGGAATGGGTCCTTTTTGAAAGCAGGGGTGCTAAGAAAAGGCGTCAATGGCGGTCCAAGCAGGCCTCACATGTTGCAAGTAGACGACAAAGAGTCTTGAAGAAATTCAAGAGATTGAAAGCCCTCAAGGACAAGAAGAAAAAGAAGAAGATCTCTAAGAAAAGTCGCAAGGGAGATCCAACCACTAAGGAGTTGTTGATCCAACCTCCTAGGCTGCCAGTTACTCTCCATGAGTTCTTTTCCCAAGAATATCAGTCAAATTCTGAACTAAGTAGTAATGAAGAGAAAGATACAGTGCTTGTGTCTGATGGACAAGATGTAACTCTGGAAGATATTGAGGAAAAGTTAAGATCCTTGCTAATGGGGCAAGATGAGACATGTTCTTACGCTTGCAAGTCTGATGGCTCATATTATCCTCAAGCAGGGACGTATGATGGGGAAAGTATTGGAAGCTCTCATTTCTCCGTTGATGACCAGTTTGCATGCAACATCATCACAGTGGATGTTGATTTCAGTACAAGAGATGTTGAAGTCACACACAATGCTCATGATCAGGCAAGATCAGTTGTAAATATACAGAGGACAGGCCTAGCCAGAACAAGAATATCTGTTGATCTGGACAATAGCCTGGTGGATAAAAAGGAGCAATCATTCAGATGAAGCAGATAATAAAAGCACCATACCCAGCCTGGGTAGACCAGGTACCGTATCCCTTAGGCTCCAACATTCCTCATTTTCATCTATATAGAGGATCTGGTTGTCCTAGGAAACACCTTGTTTTGTTTCTCACCATATGTGACGACACAGCACGAAGTCAAGTACCCCTGTTAAGGCAATTTCCTTTGTCTTTAGAGGGTACGGCCCTCGCTTGGTACTTGAACCTCCTCCCAGAATCTATCCCTGACTGGAATACACTAGCTGATAAATTCTATAGAAGGTTTTATGTATCGTCTCCATTGCAAATGGGGTACAATGAAGTGGAAGACATTGACCAAGTCTCCGTGCAAAATTATTCCTTCTCACAAATTTCGATCGAAGATCTGCTTAATGTGACATTGGAGTTCCCTAGAGCCAGAGATACGGGGGTCTCACTACCTCGGGATTTGTACCCACCTGAAGTAAGGCAAGTCCAGTTCCCTGAAGGATATAAACTTCCCAACTTCATTAAATATAAGGATTTTGGTTCCCCTACCAGTCACGTTGAAAGATTCTTGCGACAATGCGGACCTACGGCGCAAAGCTCCGCCCTATGTCTTAAACAATTTCCCCTCTCTCTTGGGGGTATTGCCTTTGACTGGTATTATTCTTTAGCTGGATTACACATATCCTCATGGGATCAAATGGGAAAGATATTCTTACGGGAGCAAAATATATACCGTAATGATCCTCTATATTTGAGAGAAAGGGCCATTAATCAAACATTAAACCAATTGGGTTATTGTCCCCAAATCCAGGAAATGTGTGATGATGAGTCATCAGTTGCTTCGACTAACATGGTCCAAATTAATGAGTCGCCACAAGCTATATCTGAAACAGCTTAGGGAAGAACATGAAAAGATTTAAGAGGCTAATATTGTCCATGGACGCAAAAACAAATTGGTCGATATCTTGGTACAAGAGGACGCCACAACAAGAGACAAGACGAACGATGTTAAATATGATGTCCTGGCTCATTTAAAAAGGATTCCATCGATGTTGAGCGTATATGATGCTCTTCTCTTATCTGATGAGCTACGAAAATCTCTAGTCTTTGCTTTAACAAAACCCGAGGACTTTCGTAAAGAATTAAGTCCCCAAGAATTACCAGAAAAACATCAACGGCATGCTTCAAAGAGAATATGTGCCTCGACAATGGTGACTTTCACAAAAGAAGATATGCAGATCCAAGTCACAACAGACCCCTCTATATTACTGGTAAAGTAAATGAGGTCACAATATCCTACGTGCTAGTAGATAAGGGATCGGCGGTAAACCTGCTACCAAAAAGGACCTTATCTGTCTTAGGGGTTCGTCTTTCGAGACTTCAGCCAAGCAAGGTAGTAATCCAGGGTTTTAATTGAAATGAGCAAAGGCCGATTGGGAAAGTCAAATTGACCACCAGGTTTGAGGATATAAAAGATGAAACCAAATTCTTGGTGATAGATGCTGACACCTCATATAATGTTCTTTTGGGAAGGCCTTGGGTCCATTCCAACGGGATCGTCCCATCTACCCTACACCAGTGCCTAAAATAAGCCCTGGGAGATGATAAGCGAAAAGATGGGTGCATCGTAGCAGATAAAGCTCCCTTTCATGGCGCGGAAGCCTATTATGCAGATGCACGCTTTTATGAACACGTGTCAGTAGACGGAAGCAAGGGAAAAGAAAGGCAAAAGGAGAGCAAGCCTCTGAAGAAGACCTTTGTTTACGTCCCAAAATCACAAAGAAGGCCGGCTGCGCAGAAATCAAGATCCTCAAGCACAATGAAGGCATTCAAGGATGAACTCGTTTTGCCATTAAGGAAAACAGATTGCTCATATGTCGAGACTTATCAACACTCATTTGTCCCTCCATATAAAAGGGGGTCAAATCCTATCAAATTTTATAAGTTGGGGGATTTGCACAATACACATGCACAACCCCATAAGAGGCAAATCAAGCTAAAAAGAACCATTCAGAAAACCACTTATAGTCCAAGGATGGTGAAGATGTTCCAAAAGGTCGGCTTGGATTGCACCTCAAACCACAGCCCTCCTCCATTTGAGACAATGATGAATGAAGAACAAGCTGATGCTCTGCTCACTGGAAGAACATTGAAGCACTCTAGAAGAGGTTTAGGATATCAAGATTCTAAGAAAATGGTGAACGTGACATCATATGCAACCGAATATGAAGATTCTTCTCCTGCTCCACCAGAATACAAAGAAAGCGGTCAAGCCACTATTGATGAGCTCAGGGAGGTTAATCTCGGAACAAAAGAGGACCTGAGGCCAACCACGGTCAGCGCCTTGATGTCTAAATAGGAAGTCCAACAGTATACCAATTTTCTTAAAGAATATCGAGATGTGTTTGCCTGGTCAAGCCACTATTGATAAGCTCAGGGAGGTTAATCTCGGAACAAAATAGGACCCCGAGGCCAACCGCGGTCAGCGCCTTGATGTCTGAAGAGGAAGTCCAACAGTATACCAATTTTCTTAAAGAATATCGAGATGTGTTTGCCTGGTCATATACAGAGATGCCTGGACTCGACCCAAAGGTTGATGTTCATAGGCTAGCCATTCGTCATGGAAAGAGGCCTGTTAAACAGCTACAAAGAAAGTTTCGACATGAATTAGCAGCACAGATCGAAGCAGAAATTACCAAGCTCATCAACGCGGGTTTTATTAGGGAAGTCCCGTATCCTACTTGGTTGGCAAATATCGTACCAGTTAGAAAGAAGAATGGTCAAATCAGGGCGTGCATTGATTTTTGAGACTTGAATCAAGCTTCCCTTAAAGATGACTTTTCGCTCCCTATCACAGAACTCCTGGTGGATGCCACTATGGGATTTGAGGTCTTGTCCTTTATGGATGGGTATTCGGGATACAACCAGATCCGTATGGCTCTGGAAGATGAAGCTCTTACAGCCTTTCGAACCCTCAAAGGTGTCTTCTATTATAAAGTAATGCCTTTTGGGCTTAAAAATGTCGGGGCAACATATCAGAGAGCCATGATAGCCATTTTTGGTGACATACTCCATGACACCATAGAATGCTATGTCGATGACTTGGTAGTAAAGACTAAAACTCGTATTGACCATCTCAAAGACTTAAAGGTCATTTTTTAAAGGCTCAGAAAGTATCAGTTAAAGATGAACCCCTAAAATATGTGTTTGGGGTCTCTTCTAGAAAGTTTTTAGGCTTTGTGGTTCGCCACAGGAGAATTGAGGTTGATCCCGCCAAAATGAAAGCTATTCTGGAGATGCCACCCCCAAAAAATCTAAAAGAACTCAAGAGCCTACAAGGAAAGCTTGCATACATCAGAAGATTCATCTCTAATCTTGCAGGGCGTTGTCAGCCTTTTTCACACCTTATGAAAAAGGATGCACCATTTGTTTGGGACCGAGTTTATCAAGAGGCGTTTGACAGAATCAAAGACTACTTGATGAAACCGCCAGTTTTGATGGCCCCTGTGAAAGGGAAACCTATGATCCTGTACACGGCAGCAATGGATACCTCCCTAGGAGCTCTGCTGGCTCAACATAATGATCAAGGAAGAGAAAATTCCTTGTACTATTTGAGTCGAACATTAGTTGGAGCCGAACTAAGGTATACGGCTATGGAAAAGGTATGCCTTGCTTTGGTATTTGCTCTCCAAAAATTAAAGCATTATTTGGGAGAACATGAAATCCAGTTAATATTTAGAGCTGATCCTTTAAAGTACATTCTATCAAGACCAGTATTAACAGGACGACTTGCGAGATGGGCAGTTATTCTCCATCAATTTAATATCGAATATGTCCCATAAAAGCGGTCAAAGGACAGGCCCTGGTAGATTTTTTAGCAGCCCACCCTATTTCAGATGATTCTCTGCTGGTGTTGGATCTCCCTGATGAAGAGGTCATGCAAACATAGATTAAGAAAGGGTGGAAATGTATTTTGATGGTGCTTCAAGAAGTCTCGATGGCGAAAAACGAAATGATTCGAGGAATAACCAAGCTGGTATTGGGATAGTCTTCGTTACGCCAGAAGGGGGCATAATCCCCCATTCTTTTTCTCTAACAGAAGGTTGTTCAAATAATGAAGCTGAATATGAGGCCATAATTACCGGACTCGAGCTATCCCTAGAGGTTCCGATAGACAATTTAACAATATATAGAGATTCAGAATTGATCACAAAGCAACTGAAGGGTGAATATCAAATCAGAAAGCCCAACCTCTTCCCTTATTATGAAAGGGCAAACTATCTATTATACATGTTCGTAGAGGGGAAAACGGCAGAGCAGATGCTTTGGCTAGCCTCGTCGCCTCTTTGGGCCTTTCTGAAAGTAAGGAAATGACAATAACAGTGGGGGCACGAAGAATACTACAGCCTTACAAAAAGGTCGCTGTAGACGTGCAAGTGGAAGAAGTCCTTACAATGTCAAAAAGGCTAGATGGACAAGACGACCCGTTAGATTGGCGTCTACCATTCATGGAATATTTACAAGGTAGGAGGTTGCCAGATGACCGTGCTAAACAAGCCGAGGTTCGGAGGCGCTCCGTACAGTTTGTAATGTGGAAAGATACTCTCTATAAGAGATCTTTGGATGGAATGCTCTTAAGGTGCATCGTTAAAGATAAAGTTGAGGAAGTCATGAGAGAAGTTCATTCTGGGGCCTGTGGAGCCCACCAGTCAGGTCCTAAGCTACAAATGCAAATAAAACGCTTAGGGTACTATTGGCCAACTATGATAGCTGATTGTATTGGTTTTGCTAAAAGGTGTCAGGCATGCCAATTTCATGGTGATTTCTCTCACAGCCCTCCTGAACCTCTGCATTTTACAGTATGTTCTTGGCCATTTGCCGCTTGGGGGATGGATGTCATAGGGCCATTCACACCACCATCATCAAAAGGCCACCGATACATCTTAGCGGCAACAGATTACTTCTCGAAATGGGCCGAAGCAATTGCCTTAAGAGATGTTAAGCGAGACACTGTTGCAGACTTTATCAGGACCCACATAATTTACAGATTTGGGGTTCCCGAGTCCGTCATTGCCGACAATGCAAAGTACTTTAAGGAAGGGGCATTATATAAGCTCTATGCCAATTACAACATAAAGTATAACCATTCATCCAAATACCATGCTTCGGAGAATGGATTGGCAGAAGCTTTTAATAAGACTTTATGTAAGATTCTCAAGAAAATGGTTGACAAAATCAAAAGAAGTTGGAATGAAAGGCTTTTTTAGGCTTTGTGGGCATATCGGACCACATTTAGAACCTCAACCCGAGCTACCCTATATGCGCTCGTGTTCGGAAGTGAGGCAGTTTTACCGCTTGAGGTTCAAATACCCTCATTATGCGTTGCCATCCAAGAATCACTTACAGATGAAGAAAGTGTTCAAATCAGGCTGATCGAACTGGAAAGCCTTGATGAGAAAAGGCTTATCGCTCAACAGAGTCTTGAGATGTACCAACAACGGATGGAGAGTGCCTTTAACAAAAGAGTAAGGCTGCGGTCATTTAAAAAATGGGACCTTGTCCTCATGGTTCGAACGCCAATCGTAGTCACTCGAAGGACCAAAGGAAAACTGAAGCCTAAATGGGAAGGACCTTATGTCATCGAAAAGGTCTATTCTAATGGAACATACCTGTTGGTCACCATGGACGGAGATCGGGTAATCCCTCCCACGAATGCAAGATTCTTGAAGAAATACTACCCATGAAGGAAATGCCTGCTAGGCTGAAAACCCTGAAAGGGGCGGTCTAGGCAAAAGTTAGGGCACACACACAAAAAAAAAAGTTGAACTACGTGATGACTTGATCCTTCGGGTACGTAGGCAACTTGGGGCATATTCCTCAGGTTCAGTCACAATGATCAAAAGAAAACTTATTTTCTACCAAAAAAAGAAAAAATATATACGTTGAACTACGTTATGACTTGATCCTTCGGGTACATAGGAAGCTTGAGGCATATTCCTCAGGTTCAGTCATTATATATATATATATATATATATATATATATATATATATATATATATATATATATATATATATATATATATATATATATATATATATATATATATATATTTCCCATAAAAAAATTTTCATTGAACTACGTGATGACTTGATCCTTCGGGTACGTAGGCAGCTTGGGGCATATTCTTCAAGTTCAGTCACAATAATCCAAAGAAAATCTATTTTCCATTAAAAAAAAGTCTTTGAACTACATGATGATTTGATCCTTCGGACATGTCAGCCGCTTGAGGCATATTCCTCAAGTTCAGTCACAGCATTCAAAAAAAAAAAATCTCCTAGCAAAAAATTGTTGAACTACGTGATAGCTTGATCCATTGGGCAGCTCGGGACATACTTTCAAGTGAAGCTCTAGGGAAAAAAAAGGAATCTTCACAAGAGAAGTTCTCAAATGACAATGGGGGACCCCAACGACTTTCTCAATAGTATTGCAATGGCTCAAGCTTCTGGCCAAGAAAGACCAAATTGTTGTTTGAGTTGGTCACGAGCAACAAGAGGAATGCTAGTAGGAAAAAGGAAAAATATATTGCATGAGAACAAGAAATGCAAGGTTGGTGACCTACTTATGCTCGGAGCGTCTAGACTAAAGGACAGAACTGAAAAAAGTTGAGCTGCCAAATTAGTCGTGATCCGGTCTTTTAGCAATATGAAAAGCCCGAATCACGAGGGGCATTTGTTGGCAGCGAAATTTTGACGGAAAAAACAGTATCCAATACTGAAAAGATATTGGGTTGACAGTTTAGTCCAATATTTCTGTTGGGAGCTATATCAAAAGGAAGTCCAAAAATTCAAGAGGCCCACGTGTTCAAAAGTCCACTATTGTTATAATTGGACAAAGATATTGAGAGTAAAATAAAAAGCTTTTGAATTTATCTCATTAAAAAAAGATAATAGATAATTTCTCATCGATAAGCCTCAAGTCCAAGACTTATCACATGTGGTCATTATCCCCAAGTGCCATGCAATAGAAAGAGACTACCTTCTGTTGGCTATAAAAGAGGGACTCTTCGGCAAAGGAAGGAAGAGGAGATCAAGAGTGGAAAAAAGAAAGAGGAGTCAAAAACAAAGGAAGAAAAAAAGAGAGAGAGAGAGAGAGAGCAGTGGTAAAAGAAAGACTCAACCAAGAAGGAGAAGGAAGAAAAGGACGAAAAAGTGAACCAAAAGAGAAGGAAAAGTCAACAGAAGACTCAAGGCTCAGCAAAAGGAAAAGAAGTCGGAAAAATAAAGTGAAGTCATTGTTGCGGCAGAAAGAAAAGGAGAGAGAGAGAGAGAGAGAGAGAGAGAGATGGATTCAAGGTGAATCCTACCTTTTTTATTTTTATCTCTTATTGTTATAAATTTTGAATATATAATGTATTAAATTTTCATGTATAAATAAAAAGTTTTTATTCATATTCGTATGATATCTAATTTGCGTTTCTTTAATCGGAGGTTGTCATAGACGTAATTAACGGTTGACTTTTTTGTTATCCAGGAATATGAATCCGCTTTTCAAATAGTAAACGTCGTTATGTACTTACGACGGAATTTTGTGACGCAAGTTTCGTCGCTAATCAATAACGACGAAAAATGTGTCATCAACTATGTTTATCTCATTTGTCATTATCTTTTTAACGAAAACAAGGATGTGAATTAGCACGATAAATATGGAGATTGTAACTATCTTCTTACAATCTAAAATGTTTTCAATGAAATTTGTTTTAGAGTTTCCCGTAAAGAAATGTCGAATATAACAATAACATAATCGACTTAATACAACAAACAAAATAGACACAATAGTGTAAAGAACTTCACTCCTATTACTTAATAAATCTTTTCACTCGTTGGATACCATTCTTTCTCACCCCAATGTCATTTCAATTCACCAACGTAAAAACTTATTCAACACCTTATCCAATTGTATGAGTATATTACTGTATTTATTTTCTTTCCTTTGATCATGTTATCTCAAATGCGAGTCATAAATTTCGCGTTCTACGTATAAAAAAAAGTTGGTGAAGAGAGAGAAAATGGATCGGAGGGATATTAAATGTAAAGAGATAAATAGAACAAAAAAGAATGTAAAAAAGGTAAATTAAAAAGTGCCTGCAAAATTCTTCTTAATTTAAAATTTTTTAAAAATCAAAAAATAATCAATTTTTTTTTAAACAGTCGAAAACTGAAATATGATGAATTCTTTTGGTAAGGAGGGAGGGAGTAACTTTCACCGGCGTGATTCTCTTTTGTGCGCGCGCGTGAGTGAGAGAGAGAGAGAGAGAGAGAGAGTCGGTACATGCTAACAATATGACAGACGGAGTTGTTGTTGAAGGTGCAATCACAGGTGACTGCATTCACGCCTGGGCCAGTGATCCAGGGCGAGTTTTGATCAGTACTGCATGGATCTACACTGAAATTCCAATCTGTCTTCCCCAGTGCGATTGCACTTCGATTCAAAGCTTCCGCTGCCACCAACACACATACCCATATGCATAAGTCTACATCAATATACACGGTCTATACGTTTATACTATTCTCAGTGTGTCGTGCATAAACACCGGCCTTTGTTGTATTGAGCACACATACGCATACCTTCGTCAGGTGGCAGAGAAGCAGCTTCAGAGGCAAGAGTGCCGATGAGAACCACAGCCACTGCAGCAACAATGAGCCGTGGGAAGCACATTTCCTTCTCGTGCATGTATGAGTGCTTCAAGAAACTTTCAAAGGAATGGAAAATGCTTGAATTGGGTATACTGACTCTGTGTGTAGTGGATGTAGGCAACTTACGATATAGCCACTTATATGCTAGAGTTTCTTGACGAAGACCACATGGGGTGGTGTTGATTTTTCTTCAAGAAATATATAAAATGGAAGGACTGTAATGACGACTTGGGAAGAAGACTTAAGGACTTTAGGGTAGAGAAGGGGACATATTTTCAGGCTGAGTCTTAATTCAAAATATATACTGCTTTTGTCAAAATAGCTGCACTTTTTTAAAGTTCACAGAACGATTAGTTCAAAGTTTGAACTTCAAACTAACGTTGGATTTTAAGAAGGAGAGGAAGAGGGAGAGAGCTTAGAGTAAGATGTTTATCATGTCTTAACGCCATCACAAATAACTTTTGTTAAATAGTGTGAATTATTAAAAGCCGGTGATATTACCACTTCAAACCAAGTTTGATTTCGACAAATATTAAAACTGCTTATTTTTTATATTTATTTTTTTGGGTAAAATGTCATTTATTAAAACTTTAATTATTTACATATCCGTCTATCTCTTACAATCATTTATTAAAACTTCAATTTTAACTAAAATTCCCTCATTCAGTCCCCATTCCTTGCATATCTGTCTATTTTCCACTGTTCCTGATACCTTTTTCCAGCTGCTAACTTTCATTTGCACAACATTCTTGATCATCATCATGCATCCTTCTTCAGACCCTTGTTGTTGTAAAAAAAAATCCTCTTGAGTCCTTTCGTAACATATGGTGTAGATTATGACTGATAGAGCTAGTTTCCTAATTCTAGTTAGGAAACTTTTCCCTCCAAATTTCTAAGCAATGAGGTTAATTACTTGCTTCCTTCCATCTCTATTCTGCCAGCCTTATCTTGAGTTTAGCTCATTTTTTATATTATATTTTATTTGTTTTAAAATGTTGATTTTCGTTCTTAAACTTGTTTTTTCTTAACATTATATATTTTAAAAAAATATATAATGTTAAGAAAAAACAAGTTTAAGATGAACCGATTTTTTTTTTGGATTTTGAAAAAAGCAATGAGGTTACTTTTTTTTTTTTTTTTGGATTTTGAAAAAAAAGATGAACCGATTAATTTTCACATTATTATAGGGTTTGGCTTTGGTTCTTGTACTCAATGAATGCCCCCTTCTCCAGTATTATCACCATATTAAAGCTCTCGTGCAGGACTTGGATTTAGTTACTTCTGCTTGGATTTGGTTTTTGCGTTACAAATTCTTATACTCGTGGACTTGGTAATGGTGCATCATGTTTTGTCCTTCCATGCCATCAAGGACTTTCTTGGGAGGGAGAGTAGTAAGCATGATATATGCTGTCGTACGTGTTTTTATTATCCTTCTATCAAAGTACGTGATTACTTGAAATCCATGCTTTACGTGAGAAAGAGTGTTAAGTTCCAGTATTGACTATCTACAGTGTTTGGCTTTTATGCTTGTACTTGGTAATTTTTCCTCCTTTTGACCATATTTTCGAGTTTAAGAGAAAATAATTATCATGAACAGTAAAGAACCACATTCGATATGTGCTTTCATTTAGTAGGCAATTGGTTGGCCTTGAAACGGTAAAGAACCAAAATTAGTAACTTTTCTGTAAATAAAAGTCATACCAGGAATTAGTTGGCCTTGAAACGTCCTAAATTCCAAATATGGGCAAATGTTAAGAATTTTTTACTCCGGAATTGGTTCAGACATTTGCCAAGCAACTACCTCATGCGAATTCTAAATTAAAAACATGCGGAATACTTCTTGAACTTCTTGAGGTTATGTAATAATTATATTCAATTTTATCGACTTTTCAAATGTTACATGTTAGACTAGAATCTTAAGTATATACGACACACACACACACACACACACACACACACACACACACACACACACACACACATATATATATATATATATATATATATATATATATATATATATATATATATATATATATATATATATCCTTCTTTTATAACACTTTTATTCTATATATTTTTTTTATGTCCGTATACTATATTTTAAAAATTACAATACAGTCCTTTGTAATATACGCCTTAACCTTCAACACCCCCACCTTCAACACGCTCACCCTACCTTCAACTTCAACCCCTGCAAATTCAAGTTAACTTATTCATCTCCATGATACCATATACTGATTCAAGCTGACCAATATCTTTAACTAAATCAACGCACATCTTGAATTATGGTAGCTCTGCATATGGACCTTGGTAGATCTCCACAATAACTTACAACGCCACTACCACCAAAATGTGTGGATATGCACACAAAGCCAAACCACAGCCAAAATCCCAAATCACCCATGGTTTTAAGTTTCATTCTTTTTCCGAAGCCACAAATGGCAAGGTTGTACTGCTATTGGATTGGATGGCGCTCATGTTCATTGGTCTATGGGGATTAGGTATGGCTCGGCAGTCTCCTTACACTCGAGGTGTGAGAGAAGCTGGGACAACTGCATAATGGTCTGGGGCATGGGTGTCAGACTTTTAGACAGATTTTTCATCAACTTGCATGATGTGCATTAATGTTGATGTGGCTGACCCACAAATGCGTAAAAATGGTCTCTTTTGGGCGGCCCTAATTACGTGTCTCCTTTCCATGCACGAAATGCAAGGAGTTTGAAGTTGACCTCATCAGACATCGTCAACGTCGGGTTAACGTCTGTTTGGCTAGCTTTTTTGAGAAAATTAAAGTCCTGTTATGAGATTGTAGACATGAATCGTTGCAATTGATACGACGGCAACCATTTGGTACAGCGATGTCTGGGTGGTGGTCCTGATCTATGTGGAAAATAATAACAATAATTGGTCGTAGACTGGATTTCAGAGAGTTAGAGGTTGCCCTCGAGACATTGAGTACAAAATTGTTATCACGTGCTTGGGTTGGAAGTGTAAATAAAGCGTCTTTTAGGGACCAAAGAGTGTGGACTTGGTAAAGAGAATGTGAATTTAACAGCTCTTTCTATCGTTCGTCTAAGAAAATTCATAAAAAAAATTAAAAAAAAACCTTGTTAACATTAGATGCTTGTTTTTTAAATGTTAAGAAAAAATAAAAATTAGTTTTCACCGGCTTAAGAATAATAATAGAACATTTGAACCGATGATTGCAAATTTAAAGCTAATAGTTGTTTAAGAACGATCAATAATATGCATTTCCTCCTAAGTAAAATATTAAACTTATATAGGAGATCCAAAAGAAATAACTTTTCTCTCCGCCCATCTCTCAACGACCTTGTGCATAGTCAACCAAAATTTTAGCGACAAGTGATCACCTTTTCAAATGTGGCATAACACTACAAGAAAACAGACTTTTAGCGACGGGAAAATCCGTCGCTAAAAGCCCAAAATCCGTTGCTAAAAGAATTAACGACGGATTCACCGTCGCTAAAAATCCCTCGTATAAAAGCCCGTGACTAATAGTTTAGCGACGGAATGTTTTAAATCCGTCGCTAAATATGTCATTTTTTCCGACGGATTTATTTTTAATTAGCGACGGATATTCCGTCGCTAATTATATTTTTAGAATTTTAATTTATTTTCTTTTTTGTCAAATTAGCGACGGATAAAATATTTTTAGTGACGGAATATTATTTAGCGACGGAATATTCCGTCGCTAAATAACTGAAGGAATACTTTTAGCGACGAAATTAATCCGTCGCCAAAAGTCAATTTTTTTTTAAATTTTTTTTATTTTTCAATTACCCAGACCTGTAATACAATTTTCAATTCTCAACAACAACGCGCAATAATCAATACAGAAAGAAATATATATAATCAATTATAAAAAATATTTATTATAAAAAAAACTCATATATGTACAAGCCGGGAACCGGATACAGCCGGTTAGGAGAGGGGAGAAGAGTACAAGGGGGCAGGGGGGAGCTAGGAACGGGCACGGGAAGGGGCTCATCAGGGGTTGCCGAGTCCCGGATCTGGATCCTGCTGATCCGGGGCCGGCTCGGCCTGTCCAGCAGTGCCCTGCTCCCTGATCATCCTCACCACCACTGTAGCAATGCGCTGGATCTCCTCGTCGTCCAACTGAGGACGAGGAGCCGGTGTCTGTGGAGGGGCAGCAGGGGGTGAGGACGCTCCTATCACGGCACGAGCAGTCGTGCTAGGCAGGCCGCGTATGCGGCCTTTCGGCCGATTCACGACCTCCGGCGTATCCAGCCATCGCTTCAACCCCCCAGTACTCGCAGCCGTACTAGTGGACGCTGATGGCTGTCCGGAACTGCTGCTCGGACCCCCTTAGCTGTTCATACGAGGCCTGCAAAAATAGTGGTTTAACGATATGTTAGGGCATTAATTAACGAAACAGACATTGAGGATAGAAAGAAAAAACATTAACAACTTAAATAAATTGACTCACATCGATCCGCCGGGCAATATCTGAAATATAGTCGCCCGCCCGGTGCGTCTCGTCCTTGTCCTTCTTCCGCACGTGCGTCTGATTATAGGTCAGAGCTATGACCTCATCCTCCTCCAGATCCGGGTGCTCGACCGCGTTCATGTGTCGGACGATGTCGTGTGGCACCGACCCCCGTGTGCGTCGGATCTCTGTTCTGTCTGTTCTCAGCCCCGCTCTTACTCTTGGCGTCCCAACCTGGATCCGCAGCCCACCGATCTATCATCTCCCCCCATACACGGTGAGATATCCAATGTGGGGGATATCTCGTCATGTCCGTCATCGGGGCACCCGCGGGCAGCGCCTTCTTCGCCCGGTCCCGTGCATCGTGGAGCCATCGGCGGTAATTCTTGCCGATGTAGGCAAAGAAGCCTGCTGCCCCAGTACCTGCTGCTGAGGCGTGTCAAACGTGAACCCCTCCTGTAAGGCATTCAATAACACAAATTAACAACATAAAACAAACTGTAATTAAACATTTACTAACGCTGAAAAAAATACTTCACCGTACCAGCCACTCCTCCCATAAGGCCTCCCTCGCAGCGGCATCCCAGTCCTTCCAGTACAGGCGTGGCTCGAAGAATCGGCCCTTCACAAGAACGCCGATCTTCGTCCTCGCCTGATTCTCCAGGATCCTGCCAAAGAAGTAAATAAATAAATTAATACAGTTCAAATATAAATTAACAGCCCAAAATTTTAAATATAAGGCATGAGGTGATATTTTTAGTACTTACAGGCCCTCCTGCGTGAGCGTAACTCTCTGTTTACGCTGGGGGTCGATGCGTACCCCGCGTGTCGGACCACGGCCTCGTCGAGATCCTACAAAACACAGACATTAATACAGTTCAAATATAAGGCTAGCGAAAATGTACGAAACACCGTTATCAACTATACCTGAGGTAGAACCCACGGAAGATGGAGAATGCACGCGCGTGTGGGATGAATCTGCGTCGGGCTGGGGCGACGGCTCGAGCTGGGGCTGGGGCGACGGTGACGGCTGGGGCGACGGCGACAGCTGGGGCTGGGGCCCATCTGCTGTCCGCGATCACTCTGTGCCTCGTCATCAGTAGGCAATGACGAGGTGGGACCCACCGGGGAGGAAGCAGCTCGGCGTCCAGCCCGGCCACGAATAGCCCGTATCCTATCCATATCTGACTTCATATAGATAGATTACAAAGACATTAACACGTTAAAAACAATAATTTGGCAAAAATCATCATCGGCACAATAACTATATATATATATATGAACGGATGTGCAAAAACACATCAATAAACACCAAGTTCTAAAAGTTACTACATTTTTCCCGTGATGTTACAACATTACAAGTCAATCATTTTCAGTTTGCAAATCATCTTCATCACTTTCCCCGTCGTCCTCTTCTTCGTGGGACTCGTCGTCCTCTTCATCTTCTAATTCATCCTCTTCATCAGTAGACTCGGTCACATCATCTCCAACACTTTCCACGTCTTCCGCGTCATCATCTACGACTTCTTCTCCTACAAGAAGTGTTGTTGGAAGAGGAAGATCGTCCTCCTCGTTGTTGACCTCAACAGGGAACAAGACACGTGGTTGGTCGGCTTGAAAGGAGTCTAGCTCACTGTCATATGTCACGGGCAATTTCTTGGACTTGATAGTTGTATACCAATGAGATTTGGGATTGGCGACGTCCTCCGCGTAAAAGACTTGTACAGCTTGACTAGCAAACACAAAGGGCTCGTCTGATGCAAGTCTTGACTTGACATTGACATCTACAATCCCTTGAGAGCTAACACGGATTCCTCTACTGCATGTGACATCGAACCACGTACACTTGAACATTACCAGGCGGTTTTGGGAACCCAGATATGTTAGCTCAACAATCTCATCTAGCTCTCCGTAAAAATCCATGCAATTCTCGGCATAACAGTCGCCGTTGACCAAGACTCCACTGTTTTGGGTTTGTTTTGTTCGGTCATCATCTTTTACGTTAAACCTAAACCCGTTGATGATATAGCCTCCGTAACAAGATGTTTGTTTGTTAGGGCCTTCGGCTAGTAATTTCAAGCAGGAGGCCACTGGTCTATCCATTGACTGAACCTATTGTAAATGACGGTAAAAATTAAGGATAAATCAGTATACTAATTGGCCACAGAACTGTAATGAGTACCTTTGAACGAGAACTAAGGGTTTCTATGCATGCGTTCAGAAATTGATAACATATGCAAGAATCTTTTCGAAATATCAAAACTGCAGAAAGATCGTTACATATGTTACCAATTCCACATTAAATAGAATTCGTTGGCAACGAGTTGAACCATCTCGTTGCCAATGGACTTCTCAAAACAACAACTAATATAAAGAAGGCAGGGTTTGTAAACAACGAGTAATTGAACCTTCTCTGGGCAATATGGAGTAATTATGGGAAGGACAAGGGCTAATTAGGGCTAACTGTGTTATTAGGGTTAATTACGAGTATTAATTATAGCTAATTAAGGTTGATTAGGACTAATTAGGGTTATTCAGTCCTAATTAGGGTTTAATTGTGCCGAGTAGTGCTGATTAGTCCGAATTAGGCTTAATTGGGTTATGTTAGGGCTAATTAATGTTAATGAGGGCTAGTTTGGCCTCATTATAGCTAATTAGGGTTGATTAGGACTAATTAGGGTTATTTAGTCCTAATTAGGGTTTAATTGTGTCGAGTAGTGCTGATTAGTCCTAATTAGGCTTAATTGGGTTATGTTAGGGCTAATTCATGTTAATGAGGGCTAGTTTGGCCTAATTATAGCTAATTAGGGTTGATTAGGACTAATTAGGGTTATTTAGTCCTAATTAAGGTTTAATTGTGCCGAGTAGTGCTGATTAGTCCTAATTAGGGCTACTTAGGCTTAATTGGGTTATGTTAGGGCTAATTAATGTTAATGAGGGCTAGTTTCGGATAATCATAGCTAATTAGGGTTGATTAGGACTAATTATGGTTATTTAGTCCTAATTAGGGTTTAATTGTGCCGAGTAGTGTTGATTAGTCCTAATTA
Organism: Escallonia herrerae; assembly: GCA_033070095.1. Lineage (NCBI taxonomy): Eukaryota > Viridiplantae > Streptophyta > Magnoliopsida > Escalloniales > Escalloniaceae > Escallonia > Escallonia herrerae. Next base: position 20,030 of record JAVXUP010004105.1, on the reverse strand, counting down.
GCGCTAATTAGGCTTAATTGGGTTATGTTAGTGCAAATTACGACTAATTATGCTAACTATAATCAATATGCGCGTAATTGGGTTCATTTTGGCTAATTTAGGGTAATTACAGCTACTTTGATTTTCATTAGGTTCTTAGGGTTAATTAAAACTAATTAGGCTCGTTAGAGCTAATTAATTAGGATTAATTGATTTATTAAAATATTTATTTTTTAAATGTCGGACACCGTCGATCAGACGTGGTGTCCGTGTCTGCGCTAACTAACAGGTATCTCAATCCAATTGGATCCCATCCTCCGTCAACAATCTCAATTCTCAAATGCCGCCCAATGCAATAAAAATTAACAAAAATCAAACATTTAATCCAATTGGGTCCCATCCTCCGTCAATAATCTCAATATCTCAAATGCTCAATGCACAATTAACAATCTAAAATCATCAATTAACAACCTAAAATCATCAATTAATAATCGCAATTACTTCAAATGCACAACTAATAACCTAAAATCATCAATTAACAACCTAAAATCACAGATCAATAATCACAATTCTCAAATACACAATTAACAACCTAAAATTATCAAACAAATTATCAATGTTCAAATAGGAAAAAAATTGTTCAAAATGCACATATCTGATGCGCTTGAATTATTTCAATTTAAGGTTCGATTATATTAGGGCATTCAATTTAGGGTTCAATTAGTTTAATTTAGGGTTCGGTTCGATCACGAGCATTCAATTTAGGATTTAATTAGGGTTCAATTACATCAATTTAGGGTTCAATTAGGGGGTTCTATTGAATCAATTTAAGGTTCGGTTGATTTGGGACATTCAATTTAGGGTTCAATTAGGGAGTTCTATTGATTCAATTTAGGGTTCGGTTGATTTGGGGCATTCAATTTAGGGTTCAATTAGGGGGGTTTAATTATTTCAATTTAGGGTTCGGTTGGATCAGGGCATTCAATTAGGGGTTCAATTACAATTAATTGGTTCAATTAGGTTGAATCGGGGTTCATTACAATTAATTGGTTAAGTTAGGATTAATCAGGTTTAATTGGGGTTAATTTGTTCAATTAGGGTTACGCGGGGTTAATTACTGTTAATTGGTTAGATTAGGGATAATTACGGTTTGATTAGGAATAATTGGGAACAAATTAAGGATAGTTAGGGTTTATCCGGGCTAATTATGCTTTAATTAGGATTTAGGGTTTAAGGTTAACCGGTTCAAACAGGTTTAATTGGAGCTAATTACGGTTAATTGGTTCAATTAGGGCTAATTAGGGTTTATTGGTTCAATTAGGGTAAATCGGGATTAATTGGCTAATTGGTTAGATTAGGTTGAATCGGGGTTCATTACAATTAATTGGTTCAGTTAGGGTTAATCAGGTTTAATTAAGGTTAATTCGTTCAATTAGGGTTACGCGGGGTTAATTACTGTTAATTGGTTAGATTAGGGATAATTACGGTTTGATTAGGGTTAATTTGGTTCAATTAGGGTTACTTGGGAACAAATTAGGGATAATTAGGGTTTAATCGTTACAATTACATTATAACAAATTAAATACAGTACAATACACTACAAAAAATTAAATTTAATTACATTACAACAAATTAAATTCAATTACTTTATAGCAAATCAAATACAATTACATTACAATAGATTAAATACAATTACATTATAACAATAGATTTAATGCGATAAATAATTTCTAGCATACAATTACATTATAACAACAGATTAATTTCTAGCATACAATTACATTATAACAACAGATTAATTCAATATGATAAATAATTTCTAACCGGAAAAAAAAAGTGAGTTCGGGCAGTGGTGGTGCGAGGCGGATGACGACAGTGGCGCACGGAAGGCAGCGACAGAGGGTGGTGGTGCGGCGGAGGGGGAGGAACTGTGGCGATGGTGGTGCGATGTGAGGTAACTGTGGCGATGGTGGTGCGATGTAAGGTGGCTGTGGCAGTAGTGGGGTAGCTGCGGGGCGGCGAGGTGGCAATGGGGACGGCAGATCTGAGGGGAGAGGGAAGGGCGGTGTGGTGGTGGCGAGGGGGCCTGTCGCCGGCGTGGGGGGCTGGTGGGGAGGAAAGACGGGGAGAGAGAGAGAAATCTGGGTATTTAAGAACACATTTAGCGACAGACATGTCCCGTCGCTAAAGATCCGTCGGTAAAACCATTTAGCGACGGTTTATACCGTCGTTAAAAGACCGTCGTTAAACGTCCGTTGGGAATGGTTTTACCGACGGATTAATCCGTCGGTAAAATATTTTTTTGGACAACGTTTTTACCCACGAAATTCCGTCGCTGAAAACACCTTTAGCGACGGAAGTCGTTCCGTCGCTAAAAGTCCTTCGCTAAAACCCTTTTTTCTTGTAGTGTAAAGGAAAAACGAATAAAATGACTATATTTGTTTATATAAGAACTTATGTATGTGCTTTTATCCTCATCTAAAAGCATCAGAGTAAATAATAATTTCGAAAATGGGGTAGTGATTTCGAAAGCCCATTCTTGAATGCGAACGGTCCTCCAACCGTCAGATAACTTGTCATTTGAAGTAGGCCATTAGATTTTTTGTTAGCTGTTATAGAAATTATGTTGATAGACAAATTTATCCACTTTTCGTACCCATATTTGATAATTATCTTTCCTTTTTCTCTCTCATAGATAACGACCACCACCTCTGCTACGACGCCACCACCACTTGTTGCCACTCTGGTGGTTGCAAGGGCGACAATCGGGCGGGGACAAAGAGAAATGGTCGAGAAAGAAAATCTAGTATGTAGTCATGGACAAAAGTGTCTTTTCAAAAGAATCGCATCCACATATGCGGACAAGCTTACAACAACACTACCCTATTTATTTACTAATAAAGATTTCAACTTGACATGGACTTCAGCAGAGAGCTCGGAATAAAAGAATACGTATCAACAAAAAAACTCATAACTCGCCCTTCATATATATGAGTACATATATATACACCAATACATATATATATATATACATATCAGCAAAGGAAATTTGTAAACTAGTTTTTTCTCAAATAGGGAAAATTAACTTAATTTATCTAATGCTGGTTTCATCATTTTGTCTGTTATTCAAGCAAAAGTTAATAGAAGAAGTTATACGGCAAATACTCCCTACCTATCTCATGTTCAATAAGAATTTTCCTAATTAGAATAAATGACAAGATGGAAAAAGGTAATTCTAACCCATGCCTTAATGCAAACAAAGAGAGATTATAGACGCTTATGCAGAGTTACTACAACAAGAGAGCCGGTTCTGAGTCCTCTACGCCTCTATATATGGTCTGTGGCTACTGTGACCCAGTACTTGTCTCTGTTCATGTTACTTTTCACCACTTGCAATTATGCAGAATCAAATATGTAAAAGGGGCAGCACGAAAAAGAAACGGGAGATTGTGCAAACAATTCGGTCTTGTTTCAAACTATATCTGGTATGTTTAACCATTTTGTACAATTTTTTGAAAGCAGCGTGGATTCATCAAAAGCAAAGAAATATACTTGCATGTGAAAGAAGAAAATTCTGAACGAAGTATTCGCAAGAATGACATAAGACGAAAACCAAATCAAAAACCTCTCTGCCTGTTTTCCCAGTATTCAGTGTTGACTTCGACCGGATAGAGATCACCTGTGGATGTGGAAGAGGCAGGAAAGGGCACGTCAATTGACATACTATGTATCTGGCTGTCACCCATGCTGGTAGTTGTTACATGGCTGTCGTAGTGCTGCGGCTTCATTTCCTGTTGCTTCGCGATGTTGTCACCTGAGACGGTGCTTGCTTCGGAGACAAACTCTGGAACAACTGCCTTGCCTTCGAGCATGCTAACAACTGAAGACATAGCTGGCCTAACTGCTGGCAAGATGTTAGTGCATAGCAGAGCCACATTAATCATCGCCATCACCTCTTCTTTATCGTATTCTGATCCCAACCACAGATCGACTAACTCCATTAAGTCCCCTTTCTCCTTTAAGACAAGAGCCTTCACATACGCAATAGAAACAAAAAGGTAAGATGGGGCAGGGAAAAAGGAAGTAAGAAACTCTCTCTCTCTCTAGCAGGAAGATTATCTCAAGCATTGTTGAACATGACTATAACCTGATGTAGTCTACGTTTTCATTTGATACACTGGAGTATAATCTCACTCATAAGGATTGATTTTGTTACTGAAAAGCATTGACCGTGCTATGAAGCTATACAGCAGCAGCTTTGCTGAAAAAGGTTTATAGATCTTACTTCTTTCAAATAGTAAATGTGGCTGGTTAATATATGTAAATGAAATGAGATAAAACAATTGCAAGAAAGATACTGAAATTACCCAATCAAGAAGATTAAACATGTCCTCCTTGGACCTGTTACTTGTGTTACTCCTGCCACTGACGATTTCCAGTGCAACAACTCCAAAACTATAGACATCTGCTTTATCAGTTAGGTAACCCCGCATTGCATATTCAGGTGCCATATATCCACTGAAAATCATAAATCTTCATCAAATTTCATGGGATTTCCTTTCATATTTTGGTTCTTTCACAAACGATATTAAGCTAAGTTTGCTTCATCCGCAATATTGAAATCCTTCAGTGCCAGTTTTCCCTGCAACATTTAGACCCAATTTCACCTTAACTTCATCTATTACCATGAGGCAATAAGGCTTAGCTTCATGTTGACACCATTTTAGTAAAAACAATAAAATGCAAAAGAGTCCAGCCCACCTATATTTTCTTTTGAAAAGCGGTGTAGAAAAAGGTACAAAAGAAATTATTACAATCCAAAACAGGAGTGGAGACTGCATTGGCAATGGAACCATTTGTCACAATTTTAATCTGAAGTAGAGGGGCAAAAATTAATAAGACAACATTTCAATCTTGCTTTTATTAGAATAAAGTATTTTTCATGCTATTCTTTTTTTTTTTTTTTTGGGTAATACGGGAAGCAATTGTCTAGCTTCATGTAACACAAGCTCCACTGCTGCCTCTATCTTCATTATAAAGCAAAATGACCATCATCTACAGTTGTAAAATACATAACATTGTGTACTATAAACACAAAACTCTTTGGTTCTCATCAAATTGTGGACCTTGCCTAAGAAAACTGTAACATAATGCGACAACCTACCTGGATGTAAACATCAAATATGCGCCTTCCAAGGCTGCTATAGAGATTGTCATCACTAAACATGATCTCAGCAAAGTGAAGCCTTAACGTGTAGTTCCCGTTAATCAGACAGAAACCGTAATAAGTCACGGATATGGGAGACAGTCGTGCATCTATGTACAAGTTGGAATTGTTTACAGAAAGCTGTGAAGCATTTGTCCAATTATAAGAGTCTGTAGGGCGATCATCGTCCAAGAAGTGACCCGTGCTGCTCAATGCCCAGTTAGTCCTACTTTGAAAGAACCTTGAAGATCCAGCTGAATCTGTATCATCTTCATACTTAATATTTCCATCGACACTTGTTTCCCTTCCGCCACAATTTATATGGAGAGAATGCCAATCTGACAGACAACTACAGAACAGTTACGGTTGAAGGAAGAGGAAAACTGAAAGAAGATGAAAGGTGAGTAGATTTGAGAAAAAACTAGTCCATTAATGCATCCATCTAAGAGTCGAAAGTGGCATGCCCCACCCAAGCCAAAGAACTCATGCTCCAGACATCAAGTGCAAAAATTTGTGTTTAATGTTCAAGCTGAATCTAATTGTACATTATGAGGAAGGATATCAAGGAGGAGTGCTTCCATAACATTTGACTTGTACTACCCATTTTGGTTGAACACGGTACACCCCTTTGTCAAAGGCTAATCAAACAAAGTTTCGGCTTCGAAAATAGGTCAACCTAATATGCTCCCGAAAGATAGGTCAGCCTAACAAGGACGAAGGGAAACTGTACTTCAAGCCTAGTGTGTATCCCAACGAAAAACTTGTTGAACCTCAGTTGTTGTTGTGCCTTGGTCCCTAATGCAAATACTGGCATGCTAGTCCAGTGGAACTAAACTTGTTGAACTTAATTTAGTATATATTTCTGTGCTTCATCACAACTGGCCATTAACAATAACCATGGCAGGCTGAAATCCAAGATTTACTTTTGCACCCTAAAATTTCACCAGTATTTCAAGAGTTCAATAAAGAAGCATATAAAAATGAAGAACCAAGAGATGCTCAATTTGTTTTGCAGTTGATTTGGATGCTCATCAAATATATTTCCAAATCCTCCAAGAGAGTCAAGAACATATTCTGAATTTGTATTTTAGGTTTCCGCTTTTATATCTTTTCTGTAGTTTTATCACAACAAGGGTCGACGTTGACTGACTTCAAAATACTTTTAACATGAATGAGCTCAGTGTAAATGACAAAAAAAAAATTCAAACTGAAACACTGCAAGCCGATTTGTTACGTACTTTTGTGGCACTGAAAGGTGCTTCGCAAGCATGAGACAGCTCCACTGACAAAACAATGAGAATCCAGAAACAGTAGGCATCACATTACAACAGAATTTGGCTCATTGTATTTATAATAACATGAAACAAAATTAAGCATGTCCAGCAATTTTGTGAGACACGTATATAGGCACAGAAACTAACCTCAAGTTACTTCTTGAAGCGCTTCCAAACAAGTTTCTATAGAACATAACACAAGTTCAAAGTTCAGCAGGTATTCCAGAAATGTTCTAATAAGCAAGGGATAACAGTAGTAGTTTTAAGAAGGGTGAAAGCAATCTTACACACTTCTTTGTTGACAGGTTAAGGCCCCAGAGCTTCCAAATGTAAGATTGTTGTATGAAAGATCACTGTACGCATATCATAACATCATTCATTACTTTCTGGCATGTAGTATGAGCACAAGGATTGGTGGATGGCAATATGTTCATAAAAGTAGTCAAACCCACAAGAATTCTCATCTCAAACATTTTTGGGTAGCAAGTGTATCAACCTTATTTCTAATCATAAAGACATAGAAGTTTAATATCCTCTGCACGGGAACGGTCGTCCGATGCGATTGAGAGTACACCAACGCAAGGAAGACATACATACTATTAGTTCTTTCTTCTATTTTTAATGATGAAAAATTGTTTTACGACGTAAGGCGCCTTGAGGTTGCGGATTGTTTGCAGGAAATATATGCAAGAAACTAAAGGTAAAGGCATTAAACATGAAAAGGCCAAAAGGCACATGAACCTTACCCAGAAATTATTGTACGTCAAATAACATCAAAACAAAGAGAATAAATCAGAAAAGGCAGGGAAGAGAGGATGGCCAACATAGAAAAATGAGTTTAAGTAACAAGAAATGGCACAAATCATAATCTTTCCTTTCCTTCAAATATAGTAGCTTGCCAATAACATAAACATGCCAACAATAATCATTGTGTGGTCTAGGAAGGGTAGAAGGGTGCCGCTTCAGTGTTTTTAAGCCGTGATCATTACCCTTTATTAGGCATGCTATAGTACAAAGAGAAGCTACTACCTTTTTCTGCTAAGTTCTAATTATTAATAGAAGGAGATATAGAGCAATGATAATAATTACTAATTACCCACGTAATACAAATAAGATACAGCAAAAATGTGTTTACACAAAAATCTGTATTTATTTAATTTGTAGTGGTCATGTCGCCATATAGTGCACTTCCAATAAGCTGAACTGTTGGGTCCAACACGCCATTGCGCCCCGGATATGGTCCAGAAATGGCTAAAATTATCTACTCAGGACTATATAACGCTTTTACATCCTAGCACATGACTCTTATGCAGTAGAACCCAAACCTAGCACCACACTACGCTCCCGCCTAAGGCCATATAGTGAAGAAGCTACAAGTCAGACCAGCGGAGTAAGTGGACCTTTATAGAGAACCTCAAACCAATTGGAAGTGCATTCTCTCTTAAAGTCAGAGGAAAATGCTGCCTAAGACATGCTTTGGAAATATACCAGAGTAAGAACAGGAAACTTATAAGTAACCTACAAGGGGTGGTTAAAATCAGAGTAACAGGTGCAATTAAAGCCAGAATTGATATACGGTGGAGCCGCAACATCATATAACACTCGAGGGTAGTTAAGTAAAGGGTCTCAGCTATGAAGCACGGGTACGAGTGCGGGTGCGGATACGCAGATACGGCATTTTTGAAAATTTTAGGATACGGGTGCGGCGGGGATACGGCAAATATTATATATATTTATATATATATATAATATATGATATATAAATATTTTTACTATGTACAACTAGCATTTAAATTCTAAATCAAATACAATATCATTCAACAGTAGTTCAATACCATCAAAATCAAATACATAATAACCACCACCAAATACATCATATTCATAACAAAAGTAGCAACATAGTATCAAAGTTCAAACTATCAAACAAACAAAGTACTCCATCAAGTATCTAAGGGTTCCATGAACACAACATTTTCATCTTCGTCTATCTCTCCATCACCATCATCCGTAAAAAGTATGGCCTCCAACTCCGGCTCATCAAGTGAAAGCTCCGCAACCGCAAGTACACCAACATCATCCACAGTACCAAATTGATCTCCTCCAACGTCCCACATTTTTGTAGCTCCTTGTGCATATTGTGGAGATCTTCTTGACAGAAGACGGAGATTGCTATGAATGAAAATCAAGTCCTCCGCACGTTGTGGTGTCAACTTCTTCCTTCTCAACGTATGCACCAAGGAGTAAGTACTCCAATTCCTCTCAACACAAGACGACGAAGCGGGTTGTTGAAGTAGTTTCAAAGCTAGAGTTTGGAGCATAGATGCATGGGGACCGTGGCACGACCACCAATTATGAGGACTCATAATAGCCCGGTCATTGATGGAATCGATATCACTGAAGTGTTCGCTCTTAGAAGAAAATTGAGCAAACTCAGTATTGACCTTTGAACGATCCGTCGGATTTGGAAAATACCTCCTTACGCATTTTTGCCTTTCAATATAAATCTCGGCATCCTTGTGAGGAGGAACACGAGTGGGATCCTCACTAAGCCATTCATCACTATAGTACCTTCATAAACACGTTTAACAAATAAATTAAAAAAAATTCAGATTCACGCTTTACTACTAAAAAATTCAGATTTAAACTTTGCTTATAATAGCGTGAAAATTACCTCGGATTCAAAGAATGTGCCATACAATGAAGTGGCGTGTTGTTCTTGTTCCAACGATCGACAAGAATGGTATGAACCACGTCATAGAAGGTAGAACACTCATCCTTCCTCTTCCCTTCCTCTCTATATATTGCACATTTCACCTTCTCAATCATAGTATCCCACAAATCATAAACCAAGTGAAGACAAGGCGTATCCGTATCACATTGTCGAAGCATGTCATAGATAAGAGAAGTAAAAGCAATTATGTAGTTGATCTTATCCCACCAAACCTCATCAAGAACCATATCCCTCACAAATCTTGCCTTTCCAACATCATCCTCCCAATACGATGACCAATCCTCGCTAATCACCATAGTTTGGAGACTTTGCTTCAAGAGCTTGAATCTCCTAAGCATCACAATAACAGTAGCGAACCTTGTATCGGCCATCGAAAGCAATTTCATAGTAGAATACTTGTTAAAGATGACTAAACTCATGGAATGGTTCATGATGAAATTCTTGATTTGCATTACATCGCCATAAACTTCCGAGATCCAAGAGCATTCATCATAAGTTATTTGATTGTTATCCGCATTCTTTACCGCACAAATGTTTTTCAAGGCAAGATTTAATGTATGCACCACACAAGGAGTCCAAAATATAGTAGGGAATTGTGCTTCTATCAATTGCCCAGCCGCCTTGCAATTAGGAGCATTGTCCGTAATTACTTGGACAACATTTTCGGGACCCATGTCATTAATCACCTCCTTGAACAAAGCGGCAATGAAAAATTTGTCCTTAACCTCCCCTGAACAATCCACAGCCTTAAGAAGCATAGGCCCACCTTCCGTTACCGCCATGCAATTAATTATCGGCCTCCTTTGCGAGTCACTCCATCCATCACTCACAAAACTCACGCCCTTTTCCTTCCATGTGGTTCGAATAGGTTGTAACAAATTTTGAATATTTGCCTTCTCCTTTTGTAAAAGAGTTGTCCTTAACAAGTTGTAACCCGGAGGCAAATAACCCACAAGAGAGTTAGAGGCGGCAAATGCATACGAACTCACGTAGTATGGATTCCTAGCTAGGTGAAATGGCAAACCCCCGGAATAATACATCCTAGCAATCTCGGAGTGCAAGCGATCTCTTTTAGCAATATTAAAGCAATCCATGATTGGATTGCTTCCTTCTTGACTTCCACTAGCACTTCCACTGGCACTTCCACTTGTACCACCCTTTTGCTTCTTAAGGGGAATACCGCTTTGGAAAAATGTGCTTGTTCCACCTAAAGAGTTACTTGGTGGAAAAGGCGGAATCCTTGGAGCACTTTGCTTTATTTTCTCAAGCACGTTATCCTCTAATTTTCGCATGTGGTTGATCTCATTAGGTGTCACTTTTTTACATGGTTCAATTCCCGTTCCTTTAATCTTCAACAAATGAGACCTAACCCGAGTGTACGAGCTATTAGACGCCTTGCCACATAGATTGCACTGCCATCTCACATTTCCACCTCCTTTACCATCCTTTTCGAGCCTAGTCACATACTTCCACAATGGTTTTGTCTCATCATCACCAAGACCATGCGTAGGGGTAGCAATACTATCTGAAGTTGTTGACATATTTGGCTTTAATTTAAGCCTTCAAACCTTAATCATAAAATAAAAAAACAGTCACAATAGTCCAAGTAAAAAAATACACTGTCACAGCAAAATCAAAAAAAAAATTGATTTGAGAATTGAGACTATAATTACACAAAAACATTCCACGTTCCACATTGTTCAAGTCTTAGTAGAAAGTAGAAATCAAGAACAAAAAAATATTGAAGACAGTGTGAAATCAAGTCTTCAAAAAAATATTGAAGACAGTGAAGAACAAAATATTGAAGACAGTGGAGACATTAGACATACCTTCGAAGCAAAGCTGCCGGAGGTGAGTAGGGTGGTCGCGAGTGGTCGCCGAAGGTCCCCGATGGTCGCCGGAGGTCAAGGGAGGTTTTCGGTGGTCGCGGCTGTTCGGCGGTGTCGTGGGTGGTCGCGGCTGTTCGGTGGTGTCGTGGCTGGTCGCGACTGTTCGGTGGGTGTCGAGGGAGGTCGCCGGTGTCGAGGGAGGTCGCCGGTGTGTCGAGGGATGTCGCGGCTGCGATCTCTCTTTCTCTCTTTCAGACGAGATTCGTGTGCCCTAATTTGGTAAGTATTGTTCATTTTATGTTTTCACCCCCAAATAAATTAAGTTTTGTGTATCAACCCCCGAAATTATCTTCTGGATATTATGTTTTCAACCCAGAAGTGTCGGATCCGCACCCGAACCGTATCCGAGCCGCACCCGAATTTCTGAAAATGAAAAAATAAATAGAAATTAACGGGTGCGCACCCGAGCCGCACCCGAGGCGCACCCGTGTCTGATGCGCACTCGACCCCGATACTCCTACCCTTTTGAAGCACCCGTGCTTCATAGGGTCTCAGAAATGATCTTACATGTTGTCCCCTTCTTTCATCATCCAATTAGGCATCGGTCCAGCTAACAAGTTTCCGGTTAGATAACTGAATATGACCAATAAAGTGAATTAGAAGCTTAGTTTTCCTTCAATACAGTAGCATCAATTGTGGTCACAAATACAGCTCATGATTTCAAACATCAGACTATGTTACCAGTTCATGCATTTGAAATGGATCATTTACTGTTTATGCTCATAAATATTCCCCAACAGAGTTTTTGATTTTCATAAATACAATTTTCTGTTCCAAGAACAATTGGTTAAAAGGACGATTAGAGGAATGATCACAACAATTAAGATTCATCTTAGAACACCCTAATTTGTTTATAGGAGACTCTTCAGACCTTTTCAAGGGTTCCCCCACTAAATCCCAGTAAGGCTGCCTCGGTCTTAACATTTAAGGCCTTAAATGCCAAGGCGAAATCACAAAATGCAAAATTAACAAATAGAATCCTTACATGTAATCTGTGTTTGATAGACCAGCAAAATTGCCTGGGATTTGTTCACTCAATTTGTAAAATGTGAGGTCTCTGCAAAAGTACCATAAAAGAACTATTATCATAGCGATGCCATTTCGCTGAGAATGGTAACTTGAACAGATAATCAGGAGCTTGCAACATATATTCCCTCCCTCCATCCATCTCTCCCTATCACACACACACTCACACAACACAAACCAAACTCTTCTACATTAACTTTGAAAGAAGCGGTCAATAATTGAATTTCTTTTAGCATGGAGGGTGAGCTGTGAACAGTGTGCCAACATTTGAATTTTTTTCCTTCACATCGAGCGTGAGCATGTGTAAACATGCAGAAAGATATGCTCAGAAGGTTCCACCAAATTTAAGATTTTTAACAGCTTGTCCTCTTCAATAAAACATCAATCATTTTTCAGAGAATCCGGATTACATATGCACCAGTGTGCTGCTGAAAAAAATGGGTGATAAGCATACAAGGGTGGAAGAAGAAGTTTGAATCTACTAACAAGATTTTCAATTTTGACATTTCCCCATGATAATCGGGCAATGGTCCAATGATATTGCAACTTCTCAAAGTCCTGCATAATCAAAACCGTATTATTGTTACCTGTAAGGCAACGGTTATTTTACCAAGATAGTATTCCATGACATACAACTCACAGTGTCTTAAGATTTTTAATACTACTAAGAGGTGGAAAAGTTGCGTCAGTTCCATTTAAGTCACTGATTCTCTTGCATATGTCAAAATACCAACAACAAAGAATTGTGCAGTTAAGCATGCACTGATATTACATGGATTTATATGGAGGGAAACATAAAGTGTAGAAGGGTTTTACTGACAAATCCTTCAATTTTGTCTAGAGAGCAATGCCAGAAGGAATTGGCCCGTTCAAACCACTAGCCTGAACCACTCTGCCATTGTCAAACCTTAACAAAGTTAGTATGTGTAAACTTAAATCCCAATTTAGTACACCAGAACACGAGGTCTCACAATTTTTCAAGATTTGTCCAATTCTGGATGAAATTGGGCATGTTTCCCGAAAAGCCCAAAATCCGTTGCTAAAAGAATTAGCGACGGATTCACCGTAGCTAAAAATCCCTCGTATAAAAGCCCGTCACTAATAGTTTAGCGACGGAATGTTTTAAATCCGTCGCTAAATATGTCATTTTTTCAAACGGATTTATTTTTAATTAGCGACGGATATTCCGTCGCTAATTATATTTTTAGAATTTTAATTTATTTTCTTTTTTGTCAAATTAGCGACGGATAAAATATTTTTAGTGACGGAATATTATTTAGCGACGGAATATTCCGTCGCTAAATAACTGATTGTAGGAATACTTTTAGCGACGAAATTAATCCGTCGCCAAAAGTCAATTTTTTTTTGAATTTTTTTTTATTTTTCAATTACCCAGACCTGTAATACAATTTTCAATTCTCAACAACAACGCGCAATAATCAATACAGAAAGAAATATATATAATCAATTATAAAAAATATTTATTATAAAAAATATTTATTATAAAAAAAACTTATATATGTACAAGCCGGGAACCGGATACAGCCGGTTAGGAGAAGGGAGAAGAGTACAAGAGGGCGGGGGGGAGCTAGGAACGGGCACGGGAAGGGGCTCATCAGGGGTTGCCGAGTCCCGGATCTGGATCCTGCTGATCCGGGGCCGGCTCGGCCTGTCCAGCAGTGCCCTGCTCCCTGATCATCCTCACCACCACTGTAGCAATGCGCTGGATCTCCTCGTCGTCCAACTGAGGCCGAGGAGCCGGTGTCTGTGGAGGGGCAGCAGGGGGTGAGGACGCTCCTATCACGGCACGAGCAGTCGTGCTAGGCAGGCCGCGTATGCGGCCTTTCGGCCGATTCACGACCTCCGGCGTATCCAGCCATCGCTTCAACCCCCCAGTACTCGCAGCCGTACTAGTGGACGCTGATGGCTGTCCGGACTGCTGCTCGGACCCCCTTAGCTGTTCATACGAGGCCTGCAAAAATAGTGGTTTAACGATATGTTAGGGCATTAATTAACGAAACAGACATTGAGGATAGAAAGAAAAAACATTAACAACTTAAATAAATTGACTCACATCGATCCGCCGGGCAATATCTGAAATATAGTCGCCCGCCCGGTGCGTCTCGTCCTTGTCCTTCTTCCGCACGTGCGTCTGATTATAGGTCAGAGCTATGACCTCATCCTCCTCCAGATCCGGGTGCTCGACCGCGTTCATGTGTCGGACGATGTCGTGTGGCACCGACCCCCCGTGTGCGTCGGATCTCTGTTCTGTCTGTTCTCAGCCCCGCTCTTACTCTTGGCGTCCCAACCTGGATCCGCAGCCCACCGATCTATCATCTCCCCCCATACACGGTGAGATATCCAATGTGGGGGATATCTCGTCATGTCCGTCATCGGGGCACCCGCGGGCAGCGCCTTCTTCGCCCGGTCCCGTGCATCGTGGAGCCATCGGCGGTAATTCTTGCCGATGTAGGCAAAGAAGCCTGCTGCCCCAGTACCTGCTGCTGAGGCGTGTCAAACGTGAACCCCTCCTGTAAGGCATTCAATAACACAAATTAACAACATAAAACAAACTGTAATTAAACATTTACTAACGCTGAAAAAAATACTTCACCGTACCAGCCACTCCTCCCATAGGGCCTCCCTCGCAGCGGCATCCCAGTCCTTCCAGTACAGGCGTGGCTCGAAGAATCGGCCCTTCACAAGAACGCCGATCTTCGTCCTCGCCTGATTCTCCAGGATCCTGCCAAAGAAGTAAATAAATAAATTAATACAGTTCAAATATAAATTAACACCCCAAAATTTTAAATATAAGGCATGATGTGATATTTTTAGTACTTACAGGCCCTCCTGCGTGAGCGTAACTCTCTGTTTACGCTGGGGGTCGATGCGTACCCCGCGTGTCGGACCACGGCCTCGTCGAGATCCTACAAAACACAGACATTAATACAGTTCAAATATAAGGCTAGCGAAAATGTACGAAACACCGTTATCAACTATACCTGAGGTAGAACCCACGGAAGATGGAGAATGCACGCGCGTGTGGGATGAATCTGCGTCGGGCTGGGGCGACGGCTCGAGCTGGGGCTGGGGCGACGGTGACGACTAGGGCTGGGGTGACGGCGATAGCTGGGGCTGGGGCCCCATCTGCTGTCTGCGATCACTCTGTGCCTCGTCATCAGTAGGCAATGACGAGGTGGGACCCACCGGGGAGGAAGCAGCTCGGCGTCCAGCCCGGCCACGAATAGCCCGTATCCTATCCATATCTGACTTCATATAGATATATTACAAAGACATTAACACGTTAAAAACAATAATTTGGCATAAATCATCATCGGCACAATAACTATATATATATATATACATATGAACGGATGTGCAAAAACACATCAATAAACACCAAGTTCTAAAATGTTACTACATTTTTCCCGTGATGTTACAACATTACAAGTCAATCATTTTCAGTTTGCAAATCATCTTCATCACTTTCCTCGTCGTCCTCTTCTTCGTGGGACTCGTCGTCCTCTTCATCTTCTAATTCATCCTCTTCATCAGTAGACTCGGTCACATCATCTCCAACACTTTCCACGTCTTCCGCGTCATCATCTACGACTTCTTCTCCTACAAGAAGTGTTGTTGGAAGAGGAAGATCGTCCTCCTCGTTGTTGACCTCAACAGGGAACAAGACACGTGGTTGGTCGGCTTGAAAGGAGTCTAGCTCACTGTCATATGTCACGGGCAATTTCTTGGACTTGATAGTTGTATACCAATGAGATTTGGGATTGGCGACGTCCTCCGCGTAAAAGACTTGTACAGCTTGACTAGCAAACACAAAGGGCTCGTCTGATGCAAGTCTTGACTTGACATTGACATCTACAATCCCTTGAGAGCTAACACGGATTCCTCTACTGCATGTGACATCGAACCACGTACACTTGAACATTACCAGGCAGTTTTGGGAACCCAGATATGTTAGCTCAACAATCTCATCTAGCTCTCCGTAAAAATCCATGCAATTCTCGGCATAACAGTCGCCGTTGACCAAGACTCCACTGTTTTGGGTTTATTTTGTTCGGTCATCATCTTTTACGTTAAACCTAAACCCGTTGATGATATAGCCTCCGTAACAGGATGTTTGTTTGTTAGGGCCTTCGGCTAGTAATTTCAAGCAGGAGGCCACTGGTCTATCCATTGATTGAACCTATTGTAAATGACGGTAAAAATTAAGGATAAATCAGTATACTAATTGGCCACAGAACTGTAATGAGTACCTTTGAACGAGAACTAAGGGTTTCTATGCATGCGTTCAGAAATTGATAACATATGCAAGAATCTTTTCGAAATATCAAAACTGCAGAAAGATCGTTACATATGTTACCAATTCTACATTAAATAGAATTCGTTGGCAATGAGTTGAACCATCTCGTTGCCAATGGACTTCTCAAAACAACAACTAATATAAAGAAGGCAGGGTTTGTAAACAACGAGTAATTGAACCTTCTCTGGGCAATATGGAGTAATTATGGGAAGGACAAGGGCTAATTAGGGCTAATTGTGTTATTAGGGTTAATTACGAGTATTAATTATAGCTAATTAGGGTTGATTATGACTAATTAGGGTTATTCAGTCCTAATTAGGGTTTAATTGTGCCGAGTAGTGCTGATTAGTCCGAATTAGGCTTAATTGGGTTATGTTAGGGCTAATTAATGTTAATGAGGGCTAGTCTGACCTCATTATAGCTAATTAGGGTTGATTAGGACTAATTAGGGTTATTTAGTCCTAATTAGGGTTTAATTGTGCCGAGTAGTGCTGATTAGTCCTAATTAGGCTTAATTGGGTTATGTTAGGGCTAATTCATGTTAATGAGGGCTAGTTTGGCCTAATTATAGCTAATTAGGGTTGATTAGGACTAATTAGGGTTATTTAGTCCTAATTAAGGTTTAATTGTGCCGAGTAGTGCTGATTAGTCCTAATTAGGGCTACTTAGGCTTAATTGGGTTATGTTAGGGTTAATTAATGTTAATGAGGGCTAGTTTCGGATAATCATAGCTAATTAGGGTTTATTATGACTAATTATAGTTATTTAGTCCTAATTAGGGTTTAATTGTGCCGAGTAGTGTTGATTAGTCCTAATTAGCGCTAATTAGGCTTAATTGGGTTATGTTAGTGCAAATTACGACTAATTATGCTAACTATAATCAATATGCGCGTAATTGGGTTCATTTTTGGCTAATTTAGGGTAATTACAGCTACTTTGATTTTCATTAGGTTCTTAGGGTTAATTAAAACTAATTAGGCTCGTTAGAGCTAATTAATTAGGATTAATTGATTTATTAAAATATTTATTTTTTAAATGTCGGACACCGTCGATCAGACGTGGTGTCCGTGTCTGCGCTAACTAACAGGTATCTCAATCCAATTGGATCCCATCCTCCGTCAACAATCTCAATTCTCAAATGCCGCCCACTCCAATAAAAATTAACAAAAATCAAACATTTAATCCAATTGGGTCCCATCCTCCGTCAATAATCTCAATATCTCAAATGCTCAATGCACAATTAACAATCTAAAATCATCAATTAACAACCTAAAATCATCAATTAATAATCGCAATTACTTCAAATGCACAACTAATAACCTAAAATCATCAATTAACAACCTAAAATCACAGATCAATAATCACAATTCTCAAATACACAATTAACAACCTAAAATTATCAAACAAATTATCAATGTTCAAATAGGAAAAAAATTGTTCAAAATGCACATATCTGATGCGCTTGAATTATTTCAATTTAAGGTTCGATTATATTAGGGCATTCAATTTAGGGTTCAATTAGTTTAATTTAGGGTTCGGTTCGATCACGAGCATTCAATTTAGGGTTTAATTAGGGTTCAATTACATCAATTTAGGGTTCAATTAGGGGCTTCTATTGAATCAATTTAGGGTTCGGTTGATTTGGGACATTCAATTTAGGGTTCAATTAGGGGTTGATTTAGGGTTCAATTCGATTAGGGCATTCAATTTTGGGGTTTAATTAGGGTTCAATTACTTCAATTTAGGGTTCAATTAGGGAGTTCTATTGATTCAATTTAGGGTTCGGTTGATTTGGGGCATTCAATTTATGGTTCAATTAGGGGGGGTTCAATTATTTCAATTTAAGGTTCAGTTGGATCAGGGCATTCAATTAGAGGTTCAATTACAATTAATTGGTTCAATTAGGTTGAATCGGGGTTCATTACAATTAATTGGTTAAGTTAGGATTAATCAGGTTTAATTGGGGTTAATTTGTTCAATTAGGGTTACGCGGGGTTAATTACTGTTAATTGGTTAGATTAGGGATAATTACGGTTTGATTAGGAATAATTGGGAACAAATTAAGGATAGTTAGGGTTTATCCGGGCTAATTATGCTTTAATTAGGATTTAGGGTTTAAGGTTAACCGGTTCAAACAGGTTTAATTGGAGTTAATTACGGTTAATTGGTTCAATTAGGGCTAATCAGGGCTAATTAGGGTTTATTGGTTCAATTAGGGTAAATCGGGATTAATTGGCTAATTGGTTAGATTAGGTTGAATCGGGGTTCATTACAATTAATTGGTTCAGTTAGGGTTAATCAGGTTTAATTAAGGTTAATTCGTTCAATTAGAGTTACGCGGGGTTAATTACTGTTAATTGGTTAGATTAGGGATAATTACGGTTTGATTAGGAATAATTGGGAACAAATTAAGGATAGTTAGGGTTTATCCGGGCTAATTATGCTTTAATTAGGATTTAGGGTTTAAGGTTAACGTGTTCAAACAGGTTTAATTGGAGCTAATTAAATTTAATTGGTTCAATTAGGGCTAATCAGGGCTAATTAGGGTTTATTGGTTCAATTAGGGTAAATCGGGATTAATTGGCTAATTGGTTAGATTAGGTTGAATCGGGGTTCATTACAATTAATTGGTTAATCATGTTTAATTGAGGTTAATTCGTTCAATTAGGGTTATGCGGGGTTAATTACTGATTGGTTAGATTAGGGATAATTACGGTTTGATTAGGGTTAATTTGGTTCAATTAGGGTTACTTGGGAACAAATTAGGGATAATTAGGGTTTAATCGTTACAATTACATTACAACAAATTAAATACAGTACAATACACTACAAAAAATTAAATTTAATTACATTACAACAAATTAAATTCAATTACATTATAGCAAATCAAATACAATTACATTACAATAGATTAAATACAATTACATTATAACAATAGATTTAATGTGATAAATAATTTCTAGCATACAATTACATTATAACAACAGATTAATTTCTAGCATACAATTACATTATAACAACAGATTAATTCAATATGATAAATAATTTCTAACCGAAAAAAAAGTGAGTTCGGGCAGTGGTGGTGCGAGGCGGATGACGACAGTGGCGCACGGAAGGCAGCGACAGAGGGTGGTGGTGCGATGGAGGGGGAGGAACTGTGGCGATGGTGGTGCGATTGTGAGGTGGCTGTGGCAGTAGTGGGGTAGCTGCGGGGCGGCGAGGTGGCAATGGGGACTGCAGATTTGAGGGGAGAGGGAAGGGCGGTATGGTGGTGGCGAGGGGGCCTATCGCCGGCGTGGTGGCTGGTGAGGAAGACGGGGAGAGAGAGAAAGAGAGAGAGAGAGAAATCTGGGTATTTAAGAACACATTTAGCGACGGACATGTCCCGTCGCTAAAGATCCGTCGGTAAAACCATTTAGCGACGGTTTATACCGTCGTTAAACGTCCGTCGGGAATGGTTTTACCGACGGATTAATCCGTCGGTAAAATATTTTTTTGGACAACGTTTTTACCCACGAAATTCCGTCGCTGAAAACACCTTTAGCGACGGAAGTCATTCCGTCGCTAAAAGTCCGTCGCTAAAACCCTTTTTTCTTGTAGTGTAAAG
>JAVXUP010004104.1:0-37500 GCA_033070095.1 Escallonia herrerae | reverse complement strand
AGTCCGTCCGCTACATTATGTAGCAGACGATTTTTGGACAAAAATACCATCCAGCTCTGTCCGTACATTTTGTGGTGGAGGAGTAGGCGGCCACTATTTTCTCTCTCCTTTCTCATTAATTTTCTAACATCTCTCTCTCTTTCTTTTCTCACACTGTCCTTTCTCTCTCTTTGCCTTGTCTACTACTCTGCTTCATCGCTTTCCTTCTCTCCTTTGCAACTTCTTATAAACTCCTAGAATGCAAGAACTCCTGACGGAATTAATCACCGACATACTCTCACGACTACCTATCAAATCACTTTTGAGGTTCATGTCCGTTTCCAAGCCATGGAGTGCTCTCATTGACGGGCATGATTTCATCAAGATGCACCTCAAACAATCAATCATCAACAGCACGAACCTCTTCCTTGCAACTAAGTGTGATATGTATTCTTACCCTTTAGCTCCCATAGAAAAATCTGACTCACTTAACAGCCCATTTGAGATTTGCCCCTCACATGAGAATGATTGTGTATTGAGTTTTTCGCAACTGCTTGCTGCTTTTAACAACCCATGTGGGCATTTGTTTGTTCAATCCCTGGACACTCAAGTGCAGGCCCTTGCCTGTTATGATCTAGTTTGGGCTTCCCTTAAAGTTATTTCTCTTAGGGTTTGATTCCATTAATGATGATTATAGAGTGATTGCAATACTCCACTAATGGGCTGGTTTGGATGGATGGTATCTGTGGGATGAGCCAAAAAAAAACCTAGCTGCCAAATTTCAAGTTACCATCCTCACCAAGGATGAGCTGGCTGGAGTTTGCTTGCGCACCTGGGTTTGGAGTGAGTAGATTCTGGAGGAGGGAGAGAGAGAGAGAAGAAGAAGAAGAAGAAAGGAGGGGAGATGAGAGGAGGATGAGAGAGAAAACAAAAAAGTGGTGAGAGAAAGAGTCCGACATTGAAGAGAGAGAGAGAGAGAAACATCAAACATGTCAGAAAATAAGGAGAAAGAAAGAGTAAAAAAAAAGTACGGCCTCCATCCACTACATAGTGTAGCGGATGGAGCTGGAGGGTATTTATGTCAAAAAATTATCCGCTACATAATGTACCAGACACCAAACATGTCAGAAAATTAATCAGACAAAGAAGAAAGAAAAATTCAGAAAAAAAGTATTGCCTCTGTCCGCTACATAATGTAGCGGATGGAGCTGGAGGGTATTTTTGTCAAAAAATTGTTCGCTAGATAATGTAACGGACGTACTTAAAAAAATGCAAAAAAAAGATCTAAACAATCCACATATCGCCCGTGGACGGCCAGATCGTGCTAGCAACTTAACCCAGTTTGCTAGCGCTCTCAACGGATCAGCTCCATATATATATATATATATATGGGAGCCTATCCACACCCACCGGTGGAGAAATTGTTATTTCTCCACCATAAATCTTGCCGTCCACGTGTACTCGTGGACGGCTCCGATGTATTTTTTTTTCTTGAAAAAGTTACAACCGTAACACTTTTATGCGGTTGCAACCGCTAGTCTTTTTCAAAGTGTTGCGTTTAAGGAACATTAGGTCATAAATTTAATCTAAACATACATTTACACATTGAAAAATAAAATGTGTGAAAATTTTTGCAACCGCATAAAAGTGTTGCGGTTGCAACTTTTTCAAGAAAAAAAAACACATCGGAGCTGTCCATGAGTACACGTGGACGGCAGGATTTATGGTGGAGAAATAACAATTTCTCCACCGGTGGGTGTAGATCGGCTCCCTATATATATATATATATATATATGGTCGTGATCCATTGATATTGCTAGCACTGTTTGGCCGTCCGCTACATAATGTAGCGGACGATAAAAAAAATCGTTGTTGTGGCGGGCAATCTGGCCGTCCATTCTCGCCCGTGGACGGCCAGATCGCGCTAGCAACTTGGGTTAAGTTGCTAGCGCTATCATGTTATCATCTCCCTATATATATATATACATATCTATACATACATATATATATATATATATATATACATATATATTTATATACTAGCATAGAGCACGTGTTTTGCACATGAATATAGTCGAAAGTAATGTTCGAGGTAATATTATTATCACTTTTGTGATCAAATGATGTAATTCAATCATGTTCTTATTTCTTTTGTGGCATATTTTAGACATAATGTATATTTGATATTCGCAATTGTAATCAGTTTAATGTTTGAAAATATTCTTTGTAGACTTTTGGATTGAAGAAATATTTGATGATACTGCTGAAAATAAAAGCAAATGGAGAAATTAAAAGAATAAGTCTACGTATTTATTTTTGTAATCTGTTAAATTGGTTTATGGTTAAAATTTATAATTTTCAAGACAATGTGCTTTGCATTTCATCAATAAGAAATAAAAAACACCCGGTTTTCAACTGCAATAACCGAACATACTTTCAGTTCAAATTGACACCATATTTAAGCCTTGTTTTTTTATGCATATTTAACCATTTTTCTGTTTTTGTTTTTCTAACAATTTTTTGTTTCTTAATTGATTTTTCACGTATTTCGTTTTTCAGCTTTTCAATTAATATAATTGTTTGCCAACCTCAAAATACAAGAAAAAAATCATAGTTCTCATTAACATATTCAATATCTAATGTTTATTTCATTTTAATCAAATTAAAAAGAAAATAATACATGAATTTATTTGTTCTGTTTTTCTTTCACATCACACTTTTCACTGTCCAATGTTTAGAATATATTCATTACTCAATGTTCTTTTAATTTCATCAAATTTTAAAATGGAGTAATAAAAGAAGGGTAAAAATATAATTGACATAATTAACGGAGGACATAATCGTCCAAAAATGATTTAAAACATTCATACTTTTATAGGTAGTCCACACGCATATATATATATATATATATATATATATATATATATATATATATATATATATATTGCATTCACACATTTTATTTTCCAATGTGTAAATGTAGGTTTAGATTAAATTTATGACCTAATGTTCCTTAAACACATTGTAAAAAAACTAATTAGAGAAGGATAGGATTGTCATTGGAATAACTAACGGAGGGCAAAATCGAAAATGATTACAAAATTAGTAATTAATAATAGTATTTATGAAAGAGTAGGATAATAATTGAGTAGTATTTATGAAAGGGTAGAATTGTTATTGGAGTGTAACGAAGGGTGAAAATAGAATAAAATTATTTACAAGATTCATACTTTTATATGTAGTATAGCTATAGGGGTTAAATCAAATTTAGCACCGAAAAAATCCTTATTTTCCAGTGCATCATAGCCATCTACATGATAGAATGAACGCCTAAGATGCATTATTATGAAGTTGATGTATAAACAATTCGCACATCAAAACACCAACGCAGCTTCATCCCATAGAAAATCACCTTGGAGGGGGAGACCCCATAATTTACCAGCATCTCTTTTGGTTCTTTGGCCATAGTAAACATATGTTGAGTCCATTTTAGGCCCCAACATAAAAAGTAGCCGAGCCGAAGGAGATCTCACAAATAGAATTAGCCAACACCGGCTTCTCTTCTTCCTAAAAACCCACCAATGCTAATAACAATCACTGTGAACACCACAAACCACCAAAAAGATCAGCCACCTTGTCCTCGGCTCAAAATTCAGAGTCATCCTCGTCAAAGCTATCGATCTTTTGGATATCATCTACATCTGGGTCAGTAAAAGTCTCGAGCTCAGCTTTCGAATCTGGTCACCTGTAGGACGACGACAGGGGATGTACTATTTTTCCTCTGAGGGGTAACTGTCATCTTCTCTTTACTATTTAGGAAAATGAGGGTTGTAGCCTTCCCTTTATTGACCCTTTAGGACCTCGGGGGCCCTTGGCTCCGAGAGTAGGAATGTGTGGGTATGTCCTTCAGTCGTTCATGTCGCATATCTTCCGGGCAGCCATGCTGCCAACCCCTACCCGATCATGGTGCAGACTCTCCACCCACTTCAGCTACAATGTCCTGACATATGAGCTGAGCATTCAGCATGTTACGAAATCACTCTAGATAAATATGTATAGAACACAATAACCAAATAAGAAAACACAAGAAATATGAGAGAACTCAAATCCACTTTACACAAGTCAGATTTACAACACTCCCTTACGCGTATCTCTTAACTGTTTTCCTACTCAGAGAATGACTCTTTTATCTTGGCCTTCCCAAAGAAGGACTCTTCTTTGGGAAGGCCAGAGAAGGACTCTCCTCTTTTGGCCTGCTCAAAAAAGGACTCTTCTCTCTTGTTTGCTACTCAAAGAAGGACTCTCTTTTCTTGACCTAATCAAATAAGGACTTTTCTCTCTTGCCTTCCCAAAGAAGGACTCTTTTCTCTTGGCCTACCTAAAGAAAGACTCTTCTCTCTTGGCCTTCCCAAAGAAAGACTATCCTCTCTTTCCTACTCAGAGAAGGACTCTTCTATCTTGGCCTACTCAAAGAAGGACTCTTCTCTCTTGGCCTACTCAAAGAAAGACTCTCATCTCTGTTTTGCCTACTCAAAGAAGGACTCTTCTCTCTTGCCCTTAAACACAATACAAGACACCTTACTTATACTTGGAGAAAGCAGTGATCTTCTCTCCCCAACCAATGTGGAACAAGATGTCTTATATACTAAGGGCCTAGTTCCAACCTTCTTTGAGTAACCGATGTGGGACATAAATACAAGGCATATATCAACACACCAGGGAGACTATTTTGTAGAGGTCGCGAATCATTTTATATGCTCCCCTTAGCTTGTTGCCTAGAAGCTTGGAATGATAACCGCTAGAGGGTCAAGATGGTTGTGATACAAAAATTAAGAAAATGAAGGTGTAGAGGGGAACTACAATCTGTAGCAGGCTATTTTCTTGAACCCGAACACCCCAACATTGGGACCTAGTCTATAGATCAGGGTCAATTGGTGAACCCCATCAGGCTGCGGCGTACTCACTCTCCACAAAGGGAAAGGACTATCACACAAGTAATCATCATCGTTGTCACCCTCTATGTCTTTGCTCTCTTCTATTTGGACCCTACGGCTCGCTGCCCACTCCATCTTCAAAGGAGGCACCAAATCCAACTCGATATATGTCAAAGAAGACTGAATGTCCTTCTGCCAGGAGAGGGTAGCAACTGGTATTTTCTTGAGCAGTTATTCGTGCGTCCAGGACCCCTGACTTACATACATTTGAGAGCAAGCTGTTTTGGAATCCTAGGCTCCAAAGCAACATGACACTGTGGTAGCACCCGGTCACCTAGATAGGACTCCTACTATGAGAGGCCCACCATCAATGCCTGGCTTCTTGTGAGCCACAGCTCCTCAGGTGTAGTGCACCTTAGTCTACTATTTTGTGTTCATACCTTGAGAGATAAGAAAAGGAGAAGTGCATAGTGAGATGCTATAAAATAAAAGTAGAATGCAAGAAGCTAAGAAAATTATCGATCGCTAAGTCTAGTTGTTCATGCACACTTTATAAACCTCCGCGAATGAACCAGTGCCCTCCTCTCTTTAGTTCCACCAGCACATAGCCAGTTCTATGCCCTTGACTTTCTCACCAAAGCTAGCAGGCGCAGCCTCAGAAGCCTATACTTGTTAGGAAAGCTAATTAACAATCTAAACAGTGCTATAAGAGATTTTCGGTACGTAAAGGAAAAAAGGGGTGAACTAAGGCATGCATTTCTTGTATGGTGTTGCATCCTACGAAGGTAGATGCTCAGAGGCATGCCACAGATTCTATACATTGAATGATATAAATATTATAAACACCGGCATCCCCCAATTGTACTTGTGAATCTGGCTCACGTCCTCTAATGCCCTCAGGCACCAGAGTTAGAAGGAGTCATCTCGTTGCTAGCTAAACAGGTTCTCCGTAGTATGTAGGGTGTGATCCCTTGGATGTATTGGTCTATTGCTGCCTGCCCTCTAGACTCATGTCCTCATAATTTCCCTAGAGCTCAAGCTACCTTTTTGAGTACCGACGAGTACTTGAGCATCCCTTGCATGAGACCGTAGTCTCAGTCCAGGTTATAAGCCAGGGTATCAGCCAACCTGCCCTTTGAAATGAAAATAGTCTCTCATTCGAATCTATGTAGGTTCACAAAATCATTTATGGCAAGAGTCACCTCTCTAGATGGTAATGAAAAGTGTTGGTGGTATCTCATCATTACTCGGCTAAACTCAAGAGGACCTACTTGTTCTGGGTGAACATGTGCAACCTATTTAAGAACAAGGAAAAGCTCGTGGACTCGACCTTGACTCGTACCACTTCCTTCTACCAATTACACACTAAATTTAAAGACCCCCTTTGTAATATCCCACATCGGTTGTGGGAGAGTTTATGATTGTCCTTATAAGACCCTGCCTATGAACTCATAAGTACCTACTTGACTAGCTCTTTTGAAGGAGGCAATGCCCTGTGGTGGGACCGTGAACCGGGAGGTTACAGATGGTATCAATGCCGACTCTCGAAAGCTCAGGCTGGGCTATCCAGTCTGGTTACAGATGGTTGGGGGAAACGAAGGCAAGCTCAGGTATATCCCACATCAAGATGATGGTTGGGGCAACGAAGGGTGAGCTGGGTATATCCCACATTGGTTAGAAAGGAAGATTCTGGGCTATGTGTGATTGAGCCTTAGCGAGGACGCTAAGGAATAAGGCAGGGAGATTGTAATATCCTACATCGGTTATGGGAGAGTTTATGATTGGCCTTATAAGACCCTTCCTATGAACTCATAAGTACCTACTTGACTAGCCCTTTTAAGGGAGGCAATGCCATGTGGTGGGGCCGTGAACCGGGTCGTTACACCCTTAGTTTAATGTTTGTTGGGAGTTGCTGAAATCTCAGTTCATTCAGGCACTCTATCGAACACCTCATGCGCACTATGTCTATAGAATTATCCTTTAGTGATTTTCTTAGAAATTGTGTTTGCCAACCCCAATTTAATGTGTCTATGAATCATACATTAATTGTTGCAGGCAATTGTGAATTCTTCGGTCCTAATTAGCGTGTTCTCACTACAAGAAACAGTGCCTTTAGCGACTGCGTTAGAGCGGTTGCTAAAACGGTCGCTATAGGCCAGGTCGCTAAATTTTAGCGACCGCGTTGACTACATTTAGCGACCGCATACGGCGGTCGCTAAATATTTTTTATTTAAAATTTTCTATTTTTATTAAATTATATTATATATTTAGCGACCGCATTAGCGACCGAAAATTGTGGTCGCTAAATATTTTAAAATATTATTTTATTTTTTAAATATTCAAATTAGCGACCGGCCGTTTATTTTTAGTTAGCGACCGCACATCGCGGTCGCAAAACCTGGCTTTGCAAAAAAAAAATTGCAGGTCAAATAATTTGTCCAAAACCTGTCGCAGAACTAATATCAATTCATAAGCAATTCACATCCAATCCAATCGATCCAAAAACCGATTTAACCTTGGTTGAAACGATTTTGAATGAATGCGTTGAAAGCTTTCAGCGCATTCATTCAAAACCATTTCAACCCCTGTCCCGCATTCATTCAAACAGCTTGTCGCATTCATCAAAGTATAGATAAACATTAACATATGCATTAAAATAATAGAATTCATACAGTTAAGTACCGATGAACAATTCAAAACGATAAAATAACATTCATTGCATAAATCTAACCAAACGCCTATCTAAATCACTCGTCGCCAAAACAACCACCCCCATCATCATCTTCTTCATTCCTCGATGAAGAATGCATGTTCGATCCAACAACATCTTCATCGCCCTGGGGATCACCGGCACTAGGATCATCGGTATCGCCCTGCACGAAGCCATACAAATGATTCAATATCATATATCAAAACAAGATCACATATAGAGCACAAAATACATAAGTACTTGAAAAAAATTGTATTACATGTAGTTTGGGCCCCTTTATAATTACATAACCATCATCGAGCATCATCCGCATCCGCTTATCAAACATTGCGTTGAAGCGCTCTTCCTCCGTCGCAGCCGGCTCATCTACCCGAGGACCGATACAACTGGTCTCGCCTGACAATTGAGGTCTTCCGGCTAGCAACGCTCGTGCGGACTGATGAGGGTGGCTGAGTATACGGTCCTTCTTAGGACCCCCCATAGTGTCTGACCACAACGAGAACTCGTCCACTGCCTGGCTACCATCTGGCTACGAGTTGGCCTGAAGTCTCTCTCTAAATAAACTCTGTATAAGAAAACAACAAAAATGTTAGAGAAATTCTATTTGCCGCAATCGCAGAACTAATACAATAGGAATACAAAAGTAATACATGGGTTACGTGCTCACCACAAACTGCTCGGCGCTCTCAGACACGCACTTCCCATCATTATTCTGGTGTGTGCGCTCAAAATGGCGGAGCTGCGTATGGGGCCTCCTGTCAGGGTCCTCCTCTGTCATCCTCAGCTCGTGCACGATAAATGGACGGGAACCAGCACTGTGCTTCATCTTCTTTTCGCTCTGAGTCATCTTCGTGCCTCGCTCACTCAGCCTCGCCCAGTATGGAGTACTCCAATGCGACACCAGCTGCCCCCACATGGTTTTGAAGAAGAACTCGGGGTTGTGGTCCCTCGTCATAGATATATCTATCGTACCCGCCCGAGCTAGCACCCACCTTCTCGCATTCAGCATCCATTTCTTGTAGTTCTCGACACAATGCCACTCCCAAGCCTGCCTCCCGAATTCTCGCTCTCCATCCGACTCAAATTTGAAATAGTCCTAAACATAATTCAACACAATTGAAAAACACGGTTAGCAATAAAAATTCAGCGATAATGTACTTCTAAAACCAGGAAAGTAAAGCACATAAAAATACTGCGCTCCTTACCAAAAACTTCCCCCAGACAAGATCTTTGTCTAATTCCATCCACGACCCCCACGTCGCATAAGGCTGTGGGAGGTGAGCCTTGATAATAGGACCGATCTTGGTCCTAACACAATCCTCAACAAAACTAATTACAAGAAATCACAGAGAGATACATCAATCCCAATATAAGTGCATATTACAATAGAATTGAGCTTTGAAAATGAAAACCATACTAATTGTTTCGGACATGAGCAGTAATCCTCTGCTCTGGGGTGGCTGGAAGAGGTATTTCGCGGGTGATACCTCGTGGTACAGATGAACTAGACACTGCAAAATGATAAAAAAGGAAATCATTATATTTAAATTTATATATATTGCAAGTAATTACTTTCAATCCGACACAAAACTAATATCGTCTCACCATGGTCTGAAGCAACTGATGACGATGACGGCTGCTCAGTAGTAGCCGCATCACCAATCCTAGGGAGGGAGGCTGACTGTGCCGAAGCAGCTCCGCGACGGCCACCTCCACGACCTCGAGGTGCACTGGATCTCGGCATATCTACAATGTAGTTCGCCTGAATAATAAACAATTTAAGTGCAAAAGAAAATTAATAACAATGCTCAATCGCCCGAATAATAAACAACTTAAGTGGAAAACTTAGTATGCTAACAACGTGGCACTGCCGACTAAAAAAGGTAACCCAAATTAAGTAGTCAAACACCATCAATTAATAAATAATTCAATGTAATTAATAAACAGGCATGTCTAGAAGTACATTGACAAGAATTTTTTTACTCTACAAAGTCAATCACTATCACTAATATACAACGGATCATCTTCCTCCTCCTCGTCATCTCCGTCCCTTCATCTTCATCGTCTTCTTCTTCGTCATCAACGTCTTCCTCAGTATCATTGTCATCGTCGTCACCATCATCATCACGGAGGGCTTCAGCATCGACCTCTTCTCCAGCATGGCCTAAATCGCAAAGAGGCTCATCAACAACATCGTTATTCTCTTGAAGCGGTATCACTGTGGGAGCATCATCCTTTTGGTACATCTCAACGAACACATCATCATCAACAAAGCCTCTTTTGTTCGTGATAACAGTATGCCAATTTGGATCCTTCCTTGTCACACCCTTTGCATAGAAGACCTGCGTTGCCTGAGCTGCAAATACAAATGGTTCGTAGGATCCGAGGATTGACCTCATATTAACGTCTACAATCCCATGTCGACTAACTCGAATACCAGCTGTAATGTCAAACCATTTGCACCTGAACATTACCACTCGATTATTGCTGCCATAATAGTCTAGTTCAACAACCTCCTCTAACTGCCCATAAAAATCACGCTTGCTATCATTATAACAATCACCTTTGATCAAAACTCCACTGTTTTGGGTTTGTTTAGTAAGGTCAACTTCCATCATGTTAAACCTAAACCCGTTGACAATGTACCCTTTATGACACGATACTAGTCTACTCGGGCCAGCAGCAAGCAACTTGAGACGGACATCAACTCCATCACGGATGGTCTACAACAGCAAACAATTTGCACAGAGTATTAGCTTATTACATGCGGGCTATATTAGAAATGAAAAGTAGGTTTTAGAACTGACGCGCTGTCGGAACCACTCAGGGAACTCATTGTTTCGCATTTTTTCAAGTTGTCCATCTGATATCCCAGGGTTTGCTAATAACACTTCCTCATCGTATTCACTACATGTTATATGGCATCGTCATTATATTATGTCAGTAAATACTATGAGAAGGAAGATATGTACGCAACTACTTACACTATGAATGCTGCAACTTCATTGCAATTCATGAGAGCGTACAATGTTGCGGCAATGTACTCCTCCTCAGATAGATATCGACCGCTGCTTGCTCCAAGTGCACGACCACGATGCTTGAATATGGAAAGACGCTCATCAAATTTTGTGTCGACACTATTGTCATTGCGACCAAGTCGATTCATCTTTATATCAACATCAGTCTCAAACTAAAGGGAACAGAAGTTGGTAAGCTCCTCAAGGATGTAAGCCTCTGTAATTGAACCTTCAACCCGGGCTTTGTTTCGCACCTTTTTCTTAAGGTCAAACATATACCTATGTAAGAAATAAGGATTGATTTCAGTAATCAACGCATGTGTGCAAGTATGAAATACAATTTGAAGAAGGATGGGCGACATCACCTCTCAAATGGTACATCCATCGATACTGCACAGGTCCGCCCACTCTAGCCTCATATGCTAAGTGAATGGTCAAATGCTCTATCGAGTCAAATAAGGATATGGAAAGATTTTCTCTTACTTGCACACTGTCTCAACAATATTTTTCTCAAGAATCTTAACATCACTCACTCGGAGCACCTTTGAGCACAAATCCCGGAAGAAATGACTTAGTTCAGTCAATGCTTCATTTACTGGTTTCGGCAAGAGGTCACGAAAGATAATTGGTATAAATCTTTCCATGAATACATGACAATCGTGACTCTTTAGACCATGAAACCTACAATCTGCAAGGTTGCAACAGCGTGATATATTAGATGCATAGTCATCTGGCAGCTTCAACAGTTTAACCCACTCGCACACCTGTTGTATCTGCTTTTTATCCAATGTATATACTATTTTGGGCAAAACAAACTAACCATTAACCATTCGTGGATGCAATTCACGTCGTATACCCATCACCTGCAAATCGCTGCGTGCTTTTAAGTGATCCTTTGATTTGCCCTTGACATTCATGACTGTATTAAACACATTTTCAAAAACATTTTTCTCAATGTGCATAACATCGAGATTGTTACGCAGAAGGAGGGTCGGCCAATAAGGCAGCTCCCAAAAGATGCACATTTTCTTCCAGTTGTGTTTTTCCAAAGCCAGGAAGTTTTAGACTAGCACCACACTTTCCAAATGGTACTGCATCCATGTCAAGGTCCTTTACGCACATATACACTTCCTCGCCAGACAATCTGTCACATGTTTCAAGGCGACGCTCCACAGTTTTATCAAACTTATCTTTTTGCCTTCAAAATGGATGATTAGGCGGTAAGAATTGTCTGTGACACCTCCAAAAGGAAGTCTTCCCCCCGTGCTTTAAGGTGAAAGCCTTACTCACTTCCATACAATAAGGACATGCCAACCTACTGTGTGTACTCCACCCACACAATATACCGTATGCAGGGAAGTCATTGATAGTCCACATGACTGCTGCCTTCAAGTTGAAGTTCTGTTTAAGAGATGCATCAAATGCTGGGGCTCCAACTTCCCACAGATTTTTTAACTCATCGATCAACGGCCGCAGGTACACGTCTATATTCCTACTCGGGCTTGTAGGTCCAGGAATGAGTAATGATAAAAACATGAATTGTTTCTTCATACACATGTCCGGAAGAAGGTTATACGGGACAATGATCACATGCCACGTAGAGTAGGGTGTGCTAGAGTGCCCAAAAGGATTAAACCCATCGGTAGCGAGCCCAAGTCGCACATTTTGAACTTCTGCAGCAAAAGATGGGTGTCGATAATCAAATTCTTTCCATGCCTCTCCATCGGCAGGGTGTCTTAATAAATCGGGAACTTTGCTGTGGACGAGGCTATGCCATCTCATGTGCTCTGCCGTTTTAGAAGAGTAGTACAACCATTGAAGCCTTGGTGTCAGCGGGAAGTACCGCAATATCTTTCATGCTATCTTTCTTTTATTCCCACTGATCGGTTTATACCTTGCATGGCCACAAACCGGACACTCGCTCAAGTAATTGTTCTCCTTCCAAAATAAGACACAATCATTATTACAAGCATCTATCTTCTGGTACCCCAAACCAAGTTTCATCATCATTTTCTTAGCACTATAGTACGTGTTAGGCAACTTCTCATCCTCTGGCAACATTTCATTATTAAGCTTCAAAAAAGCATCAAAACCCCTATCACTTAGACCATGCTCAGACTTTAAGTGTAGCATCCTTGTCACTGCAGATAACTTGGTGTGCTTTGTACTTCCATTCCATATTGGCTCCTCAGAGTCTTGTAACATTTTATAAAATTTATGTGCGCTCGGGTTTGGCTCTTCTTCCACATTAGGGTTACCATCGTTAAAATAGTTATCCCAATTAATGCCACTAGGCCCAGCTTCCATTACCATATGTTAATACTGGGAAAATCCCGGATCTCTAGGACTGTACTGTCTGAACTCAGCGGTGACCTCAGTGGGCACCCTCAGAATTGGTTCCCCGTGCTGAGTCCAATTCGTATAGTTACTCATAAAACCTCTACGAAACAATTCAAAAGTTACATTGTCGGGGATTTTCCAACTTAACAATTGAGTGTCGTCATCCACAAACTCCCGTTGATTCAAAGCAAATAGAATAAACCCGTTCACTCCCTGTCTAAACTCTTCTGATACCCCAATCCCACTTGGAGCAATCCTCATTCGCATCCAACTTCTATCCACTGACATGATATATATCTCTCACTGCCTGTTAAACCTATACAAGTCGAGTTCAAAATTAACCTTCAATTTGCAAAAATTATATTGAGTAGTCACTTACAAGTGAGTGTTAATCAGGGTTAAGTAGGGTTAATTAGGGCATATTAGAGCTGAGTAGTGTTGATTAGTGCTAATCTAGGTACCACGGACACTAACAGTGCTGATTAGTGTTAAGTATGGCTGATTAGTGCTAATTAGGGTTATTTAGTGTCCAATACTGTTATTTAGGGCTAATCAGTGCAAATTAATCCTAATTAGGGCTCTTACTGTTAATTAGAGCTGATTACTGCTAATTAGGGTATTTAGTGTTTGTCAGTGTTAATTAGGGCCAATTAGGGCTGATTATTGCTTATCATTTGTAATCATGGTCAATTAGAGATAATTAGGGCTGATTAGCCGAATTAGTGTTGACTAGTTCTAATTAGGGGTAATCAATGTTAAGTAGTGCTAACTAGGGGTAATTACGGGTAATCAGTGTTGACAAGTGCTAATTAGGGCTAATCAGTGTTGATTAGTGCTAATGTAGGTAGCAAGGATACGGACATTGCGTCTGGTACCGACACCGACAGGGACACCGCAGAGAGGTGTCAGACACGTCTCCAGAGTGTTACTCAGTGTTAATCAGGGTTAATTAGTGATAATGATGGTCGATTAGCCTAATCAATGTTGACCAGTGCTAATCAGTGTTGATTAGCACTAATCAGGATTAATCAGTGTTGATTAGGGCTAATCGGTGGCAGAAGCAGAATTTCACCCCATGGAAGATGATTCTTATTAACCCAATCATCCTATGGAAGATGAACCTAATTAACCTAATTTCAACCCACCATGTCATGTTTCATAAGCGCGTTAACCTAATTTCAACCCACCATTCAACTAAATCACATATCTGATCGCCTCAATCCAATTGGGTCCCATTCTCCATCAACGATCTCAATTCTCAAATGCTCAATGCATAATTAACAACCTAAAATTAAAAATCAAATAATCAATGCTCAAATAGGAAAAAAGGTGTTCAAAATGCACGTATCCGATATTTCAATCCAATTGGGTCCCATCCTCCTTCAACAATCTCAATTCTCAAATGAACAAGTATGATTTTAAAAACTCTCAAACGAACAAGTATGCTTTTTAAAATCCTAGGACAGCTAATCCAACATGCACTAGTAACAGCTAATCCATTATGTAAAATTACCAAGTAAACAATAGCACCAAACCTTGTATAAGTTTAAGAACTGCAGATGTAATGAAAATGCTCATAATATCTTCAAGAATTGTTGCATCAAACACTTGCAGGAGCGTACAGAAAAATCAAGAACCAAATTGAATCTACTTCAGAAATTGACAAATTAAGATCAAGGGCCTTTTTGATCTGGAACCCTAACATCTATAAACTTGAGAGTAAATCTAAGTATCACAAATTAAAGATCAAACAGATTCAGATCAACAAAGTGTAACCTAACATCGATGCAATAAAAATTGAATCTAACGGATTAGAAGTTACCTTTGGGGTCCTAAACTGAACCAGGTAAGATGAGAGAAACAAAAAAGAGAGAGAAACAGCTAGGCTTGCCGGCAGGTTCACAGCGAGGTGGCTTGCCGGCGGGGAAGGGTTCGGGGAGATTAGGCTTACCGGAGAGGAAGTGGTCTTCGGCGGCAGTCACGGTGGTTGGGAGAGACATGCGGCGCACAGTTTGGCGCACAGGCGGCGTACAGCTTGGCTTGGCGGTGGCCAGGAATCATGGTCGCAGCGGGGAGATTAGGCTTGTCGGCGAGGAAGTGGTCTTCGCCGGCAGTCACGGTGGTTAGGAGAGACAGGCGGCGCACAACTTGGCGTGGCGGTGGCCCGAAATTGTGGTCGCAGCGAGTAGATTAGGCTTGTGGCGAGGAAGTGGTCTTCACCAGCAGTCACGGTGGTCGGGAGAGATAGGTTGCAAACCCGTTGGCTTGGCGGTGGCCTGGAATCGTGGTCGCAGTTGCAGCGTCGGTGGCATCGGACGATCAATTAGGGCAGAGAGAGAAATTAGGGCACTTTATATATCCCATTTAGCGACCGCCATTTCGGTCGTTAGCGCCCGCTAAATTCGTCGCTAAATCGAGTCGCCAAATTTAGCGATCGCAATTAACGAACGAAGTGGCGGTCGCTAATTTAACGACTAACCCAGTGGTCGTTAATAGAGGTCGCTAAATGTGCCGCCATTTTTTTTGTTTGACCCTGCCATTTTTTTCCTATACTTAGCGACCGCTATTTATGTCAGTCGCTAAAATGGTCGCTAAATACCAATTTAGCGACCGCTATAAAAAGCGGTCGCTAACTGCGGTTGCTAAAGCCATTAATTCTTGTAGTGGCTAGTGCCCTAAAATAGTGCAATTGTGTTTGAGCTAAAATTAAAGAGCTTTCAGATCGAAGTAAAGGAGCATAATTTTTTTTTTTTGGTGAAGAACAAATTCGACTAGTGAGTCACTTGATCGGGCATCAAGATGCTGCGATCACCTTCTTGGGTGATGGGGCAAAATTGCTCCCCCCCTCCCACCCAATTTGGGGACCTCCTTCATGATCGCATCTTGTCCTTTGGAATTCCATGGATGTCTAGCGTGTAATTCAACTTTTGATTGAAAAGAATTCGCAGTTTGATTGGGTCGAAGAATTCTGAGGTTTTATGCTGGAAAAGCCAACATGGAGCTGGAAAGAAATTATCTTGAGCCCTAATTCAAAATGGTTTGGGTTGCTTGAATTAGATGGAAGTTGAGGAATCCGTGAAACTAAGAGTGTGTTTAGAATCATGGAATTGATGGAATTTCATTTCAAATCCTCAAATTTTGTTGTTTGGAACATTAAAAAAAAGAATTGGAATTAGATTTCATGGGAGTTGACTGGATTTGATTCTATAGTGTGAAATCCGATGAAAAATGGTCGGATTTCATGGGATTTGGATTTACTTGAATTTTATGAGAAATTATTTACCTATCTTACCCTTTTTTTTTTCTCTGAATCTATCAAACAATGAATCAACCATCACCATCTTCATTGCCACTACCGCAACACCACTTTTACTACCACCACCGGCACCATTACTGCCACCACCGGCACCATTACTACCACCATTAATGCCACCACCACCACTACCACCACCACGCAGCCACCATTACTATTGTCGCTGTCACTACCCCCACCACTACTGCCACTACCACCACCACTACTGTCGCCAACATCACCATCGTTGTCACCACAACTACCACCACCACGCCGCCACCATTACCACTCTCACTGCCGCCACAACCACCGCTAACACTACTGCCACCACTTCAGCCACCACTATAACCACCACCACCGCCACCACTACCGTCACCGCCAACACCGCCAATAATGCCATAATTACCACTGTTTCTGCCACTACTACCACCACCACTACTACCACCACTACTGCCATAACCACCGCCACTGCATCCCCCACCACTACCGCCACAGCTACTGCCACCACCGCCAGTACTGCCATAACTACCACCATCACCACCACAACTCCCACTGTCGCCACCACCACCGCCACTACCACTGCCACCGCTAGTACTGTCATAACTACCACTGTCGCCACCACTACTGCCACCACCACTATTGCCACCCACCACCACCACCATCACCACTGCCACCATAACCACCACCACTGTCGCCACCACAGCCACCGTCGCCACCAATAATGCCACCACCACCGTCGCCACCACTACTGTCACTACCACCATCACCATTGCCATCACTAATGTCACCATTGTCGCCACCACTGCTGCCGCCATCACTACTGTCGCCACCACCACACTACCACTGTAGCCACTACCGCCACCACTACTACCACCGGCATCACTATTGGCGTCAGTTAAAGACCACCAGTTACACCATGTTACACCTCAATACCACCACTACCATCATTAGCATCACTTGACCATCCCACCACTTCCACTATCGATGTTGCTACCCCGTGCAGTGTTGCTGCCACCACCGCCACCACCATGTGGTGGCACTAGCACACTTGAAACCACTTACCGTAATTTATTTTTCATCATAAGTCAAGGATATAATTGTCTAAAAATTTATTACCTTTCTATTTTCTCTATTCTCGAAACACAAAATTGAAATTCTGTGATTTGAATTCCCTTTCGTTCCCAACAAAAAAAAGTGAATTGAATTCCAAATCCAATTGCAAATCTGAAATCCAAATTCTAAAAGAATTGGTTCCAATCGGACCATCCTAGGTTGATAATGACTGAAGTAGAAGAGAGATAAGAGAAGAGTTTATTTCGAGTCCTAATTCAATTAGACTTAAGTTTATTTCTCGGTGAGAGAAATCGTCCTTGCATAAACATAAAACCGGCGGATAAAGATATGGATTTGTGACTTTCAAGGTTAGATGTCTTATTTTCCAACTCTAGGAGAGAATGGATCTATCCCACGTTCTAATTAACACCTAGATTCATTTGAAAAAAATAAAAATAAAATAAAACTAGAAAAAAAGTCAACCACATTTATCCATTTTTAAGTTAGTATGCATGAGATTTGACTGGGATCTAAGGTGGTTAATGACGAGGATTTTGGGGTATTCCTATATAAAAGGATGAGAAGGATGGATCTAAGGGTGCAAAAAAAGAAGAAAAATCTGAAGAGACGGAGATAATTGGTGACCATTTAGCAGCCATTGAAGGGGTTTTTAGCTGAAAATTTGGAAGAATCCCATAATTATAAGCTTGGTCGAATTTAGTTAATTTCATAGATTAGAGGTGAATTTTAAGTTAGATGTGTGTTTGTTTGTTTAATCAGTGTACAAAGTGTGTAAACCCCATTTTTATTTATGGTTCGTTATTACCTAAAAAGAGATAGATAAATTAATAAAAAAATAAGTTTGTGGCCTTTTCATAATATTAGAGAAGTTGTGGTGCGTTTTGAATAAGTGGCCTAAGTTTTGGGGGTGTTTGCATAATTTGCCAATTAGGGTTTAATTTAAATGAGTCTTGTTC
Organism: Escallonia herrerae; assembly: GCA_033070095.1. NCBI lineage: Eukaryota > Viridiplantae > Streptophyta > Magnoliopsida > Escalloniales > Escalloniaceae > Escallonia > Escallonia herrerae. Next base: position 19,198 of record JAVXUP010004104.1, on the reverse strand, counting down.
TTCTTTCAGACGTCTCTCTCATTTCTCTTTCTGCTCCTTTCTATTTTCCTTTTCGTTTCAGCCCCAAGGCCTAGTTTAGGTTGGAAATTTTGGTGTGAATCAAGTGGCGTAGCGTGGGGGGATTGAGCTTTTGCCGATTTACTTGTATAAGGTAAGGGTTTGTACCTTCTTGTTACGGCAAAGGGTCTACGTTTTCTTTTCTTAAATCTGAATTATAATTGAACCCAATTTTGTTGGGCATGCGATCTCACCAATGAAATTTACATCTCGTTGTTCATTTCTGACTTAATCAAATTATATTTATGGGCTAATTACACCTATGTCCCTGAGGTTTGGGGGTAATTACACGCAAGGACACAAAGTTTCAAAATGTAACATACGTGACCAAAAAAAGTTTAAAAAGTAACACTTTTATCCAACCGTTAGGGTTCCGTAAAAAAAGTGTAATTTTTGTCATTACGTATTTTGAAAATGACAATACTGCCCTGTACAGTATATCGTGAATAATTATAATTTATAAATTTTAAATTAGGATATCAAACCCTAATTTTTAAAATTAGACTTTTAAAACCTAATTTGAAAATTAGGCTTTTAAAACCTAATTTGAAAATTAGGCTTATCAAACCCTGAAATTATGTTGCCGATCATCGCCGCCTGATTAATCGTATTATGCAACTATTCTGTTGCGGCTCGAGCGTGAACCTCCCTGAGATCGCCGCCATGTCACCCGCGACATCCTCCGTCAGATTCGATAAGCACGCCACCAGCCAGGTTCACAATCACTCCAACGGCGACCACGGCGGCAAAAAGATCCCCTCACCGCCGCCCCCGCCGCTGCCGCAGCCGTCGCTGGTGGCGCTAGCGATCGAGTCGGCGTCGTCGTGGATGATGCACCACTCGATGCGAGAGGCCGCCGCAGCGATGGAGTCGCTAAAAATCAACGATATAGTGGGGAACGGGATATCGGGGATCCTGCACAAGTGGGTGAATTACGGCAAGGGATGGCGGCCGAGGTGGTTTGTGCTGCAAGACTGTGTGCTTTCTTATTATAAACTGCACGGACCGGACAAGATTACTGTGAATCAGGAGACCGAGAGGGGATCGCGGGTTATAGGTGAAGATTCGCTGCGAAGGATCTCTCGTGTGTAATTAGGGGTGGGTGGGGGGTGACCGGGGGAGGGAGGGCTGGGGGGCCACGAAGGGCAGGGGTGTGGGTGGCGGCGAAGTGGATGGGGAAAGGGTGGGGGAAGAGAGAGAGAGAAAAAAAAATTTAGGGTTTTTCTTTTCAAAGAGACAATGGCATTTAAAAAAATAACTTTCAAACATAAGGGCAATAAAGTCATTTTGTTAAAACTGTTAGAATTTTTAGGGTTCCGTTTGTCAACGGATATAAGTGTTACATTTTGAAACTTTGTGTCCTCGCGTGTAATTACCCCCAAACTTCAGGGACATCGGTGTAATTAGCCCAATATATATTTTGTATGGCCTGATTTAATTGGTGTTCATTCCTTTGAATTAATCTGAGAACAGTTGTGCATTAGGTGCATCAATTTTCTGTATTGCATACAAGTCAAAAATTGTTCATAGAGTTCTGTCTCCACCCATACAATTGAATTATCTCTGATAACTGTTGCGCACTGGCTCATCATATGTTCATAGTGTCCAACTGCATTTATAATACCCAGGTTCATTCCAGCTTGTTATAGAACGTGAAGAAAGCAACATTCCATTCAGTTTTGCAAACATGGTTTCTAAAACTCATTTGTCCTATGTGCAAGACTTAGTTCTCTTATTCTTTATATATATATATATATATATATATATATATATATATATATATATATATATATATATATATATATATATATATATATATATATACAGTAACCACCTAAACCTTGATACTGCCTAGCTACTTAATTTATTTTAAAGTGTGACTTTCATACGTAAGATTTAGTGTCGATTAGCCTGACCAAACTTTTCTTAGTGATCTTAAATTTTAGGAACCACAAGTTGTAACTTAATTATGGCAATTACAAGTGATATTGATTGAGGTACTTAGTGATAATTAGCGTAAACGATCACTACAAGAAAATAGGTTTTTAGTGACCGAATTTAATTTCGTCACTAAAATTCCATCACCTAAAAGGTTTTTAGTGACGGAATTTGCTGTCACTAAAATTCCGTCACCTAAACTAACCAATGTTAAGAAAACAGGTTTTTAGTGACGGAATTTGGCTCCGTCACTAAAATTCCGTCACCTAAAAGGCTTTTAGTGACGGAATTTGCTCCATCACTGAAATTCCGTCACCTAAAACTAATAATTCTAATTTTGATTATTTTTTGTTTTTTTTGAGTTTTGGAGAAAACCCCCAAATGTATAATTTAGGGCTTTTTTTTTCTTTTCATTTCCCTCCGTCTCTTTGAGCTCCCGCCACCTCCCTTTCTCCCCATTCCGTCACCGCCGGCCAAGGGCGGAGCCACGACACTCGACAGCCAGGAAGCCCGAAGCCATGACGAGATGGCGAGCGGCGAGCGGCGAGCCAGGCGAACCGCGAGCGGGGAGTAGCTGGGTTTGAGCGATTCGCGAGTCGCGACAGCTCGTTGGGATCTAGATCAGTAGATCTACGGCCGACGGACGGCCACCTCTGCTGCTACGGACGGCCACCTCTGTTGATGCCGGCTGCCGCTACCGCTACACGCCGACGGACGACCACCTCTGCTGCATCTTGTTTGTTTTGAAGAAGAAGACCTTCGTGGCTCTGTCCTCCGGTCACTCCACTCCACCGGACCACCGGCGCTAACGGCTCTGAGGCTCTGAGCTCCCAGTCTTCTCCGGTGTTCACCACCGGTGGGCGAATCGGCGACAAAGGTATGTTCTGAATTCCGATTACTTTATTTTTTCTACTGTTCGACTGATCTTGCCAATTACCATGATGCATCTCTACAACTCTGCAACTCATTACTGTAATCAACTAATCATTGCGGTCTAAACCTTCAACACCTACAAATCCGAAATAGAAATTCAATAAATTTAGGTTTGAATCTGTTAGAGCTAAAAGACCAAAATAAAGTGGATATTGATTATTGATTATCTGAGTTCCGAATTGATTGAAGATTGATGATTATTGATTGTGGTTATTGATTATTGGTTATCTGAGTTTCGAATTGTGATTATTGATTGAGATTATTGACGGAGGATGGGACCCAATTGAATTTAACGTGTGATTATTGAGATTGTTGACGGAGGATGTGACCAATTGGATTGAATGTGCGATTTAGTTGAATGATAGTTGAATGGTCGGTTGAATGTGCAATTTTGTTATTGATTATCTGAGTTCCGAATTATAATTTGGTAATTAGTATCAAAGCTATATTGTGTTATTCATTGTAGGGATTGAACTAGCAGAGATATTGGAATTTTTGATCTAGGTCTATGGGTATTGTGAGCATTACTATGTTGTGGATATTATTACGAGTTATCATGTTGGTTGTAGGTTATTTCTATACAAGTGATCATGTTAGTTGATAGAAGCTGGATGTCAAGAAGAATTGACAGGGGTTTACTAAGTGAGGATTGTAGACAGAGAGTGATAGAATTCCTCAACTTTGCCTATAGCCACCTTGATTTTGTGGACAACGGTAGGATTAGATGTCCGTGTGCGAGCTGCAATCTATTGGAGTGGAAAGAGGCTGTTTAGGTTAGATTGGATCTTTACCAAAAAGGCTTTATGAATGGCTATACCTTATGGTTTCAACACGGAGAAGAAACCCCGGCGCAACAGACCTATACCTACACTGAGGATATGCCCAATCACTGGAAGCCACAACTGCGTATCTTGTTTGAAGAATTTATGCAAAAACATAAGGAACCAAAGGCATGTCATGTGGAGGGATATCAGGCTGAGGTACATATTCATGTATGTGTGTGTATGTGTGCGTGGAAGGGATTTTGGGTGGGTTCTATCACCGTGGTAATGGAAATAGTGAGCTTGCTTAGATAATGACTTAAGTGTAGTCTAATTAGATTATGTGCCGGCATATATGATTCATGATTCTTCACCATATTTTTATGATGTGAATTTTAGTAATTGTTAGTTAAATTTATCTTTATATGATTGTGCAGCCATCGAGAAATACTGAGGATGATGATGACAATGATGACAATGATGGTTTGGATGCCAATGAGGAGTATGACCTTGATGAGGATAGAAATTGAGTGACCAACTAATCACTTCTCTTTAATTTGAAATGTTCAAACATCAACTTACTTTCATGTTTAAGGATGATCGCTACTATACGATAGTTTAGGATTTGTGTTGGACTTGGTATTTTATGTGTTTGTGGAGTTTGTGTTGATGAAAATTGTGGAGGTTGATTTGGTAATGGATATTGTGTTAATGGATTTTGTGGAGATTGATGTAGTAATGGATTTTGTGTGCTTGATGAGTTGATGGATTTGTTGTATATAGGTTTGAGAAAAAATGGAATTTTAAAAAAATAGGCGGAACCATACTTATTTTGTTTTATAATTTTAGCGACGATTATGATTTGTCGCTGAAAGCATAAAACATTGATAAAATATCTTTAGTGACGGAATTTTTCCGTCACCATTTATTTTAGTGACGTATTTCATGTGACGGAATTTTCCGTCACTAATTATTTTTAGTGACGTATTTATGTGACGGAATTTTCCGTCACCAATTATTTTATACGAAATTTAAAAAAAAATATTCGAAATATAAAATACCTTTAGTGACGGAAATTTTCCGTCACTAAATGTCTCCATTCCGTCACTGAAGTTAGTGACGGAATCATTAATTTCGTCACTAACTTTTTAGTGACGAGGGTATACGCGACGGAATCGTGTGACGGAATTTTCCGTCACTAAAACTTTTAGTGACGGAAATTGCTTTTTTAGTGACGGAAATTTCCGTCACTAAAAACCTATTTTCTTGTAGTGGATATTTTTAAAAATTAATAAGAAATATATTTTCTTCATATAATATATTGGTTAGTATTGATGTACTATTAGCGACGATTAATGAAGTGGGACGATGTAACAACTCGTAAATTTTTTCTTAGTACGTTAAATTATTGTAAATAGTTATTTAGGGTCTTTACGTAATAATAGAAAGTTTTGGATATACTTTGTAAATTTTCTAAAGTTTAGGGGGTTAGTGGTAAATTGTCAGTCTAGGGTTTTATATATAATACGGCTATTGAAGAGCAGCAGACCATAATTATTTTCCCCATATTTTTCTGAAAATCGGCACAGAGAGAGAGAGAAAGAGGGCTTGAAGAAGAGTTTTCCGGTGATTGAATCTATTTTAATTTCTGTTAAGTCTTCTAACATTTACTCTAATTTATTCAATAGTTTAAAGGTTGTGAGAAGGGGGCATCTGTCGAGTGATCAGTGTCTGTATTTTAGTAATGGTGTGAGTGTAACTAGGCATCAAGCTGGTCACAGCCATGTTGGCTGTGACTGTGTACCGTGTGGTTTGAGGAAAAAGGACTTGTGGCGGGAGGGGAAACCATGGCTGCCGACAGTGGCGGAACCACATTATGACTAGAGGGTGCTAATGTACCCCCTGAAGTTTGAAAAAAGAAATTTTTTTAGGGTCTGCTCTGTCTCTCTCTACCCTACTCTCTTCCGATCTCCATCGCCACCTTCTCTCTACCCTACTCTCTCAATCTCACCCAGACACCCACCACCGATGGTCAACGACCGGGTGGCAACGCAGGCAAGGGCTCTTTCTATAGCCTAAGCCAGTCTCTCTCTCTCTCTCTCTCTCTCTCTCTCTCTCTCTCTCTCACACACACACACACACACACACGCATTTACTCATTTACTTCAAGATAGTGTGATATGGCTTTGGGGCCTGCTCTCTGGCTTGTTCGTAGAGTCGCTCGCTGGCCGGGCTCATAAGAGACCAATGCATTAGCCGATTCGGCCATCGCCGAATCGTTCATCATAGCAAGAGCATTATCAATCGTGGTCACGATGCTCGTGATCGGGTACTCTGCCGATATCGGGTGATTGTTTATGCACTCAACAATGGGGGAATTGGGTACCTACGTAAACTATTCCAGGTCATTATCACTTCTTGATTCTCTATCTCAAATGGTTGGCAATTTTTCTAGATGTTTCTTGAATATATGAACAATTTAGCCTCATGGAGATGAAACATAATATGAAATCTTCTAGTAAAGCATTCTGATATGTTAGAGCGTCAAATCACTTACAATGCGATGACATTATCTTCTTCTCTTCTTCAGTTTGATTAGCTTGAACCATATTCAAGATAGAATTTATGGGTTTCAACAACTTTTTTGCATAAATTGCTAAAACTGGGATCATAAGTTGATTGGCTATGCGCAACGAACTGATAACATTAGCTCCTTTTAATGTTTGTCCCGGTTCTTTATTTAGGAAGAGAATAGGAAACCGATAACTTAGAATATGCATGTTAGAAGCTTTGCAACATTGAGCTATATTTGGAAGAGAAATCATAGTTTAAGAATTTATTTTACAGTGTTGATCGGTTTTAACGAGAGGAAATCACATTTAGAACATAACAAAGAATTGGCACTGCTTCTACATTATGTTTGATTGCCACAGTACCTTAGGGATATTATATGGGACAGGGATGAGTCCAAGGTACAGGCCATGGCGGCGTTTGTCATAGGGCTTTGGTTGCTTGACGCTAATAATATGACCCCAAGCACGCGTGCCCTGCTTGCTCATCTCAATTGTACAAGCCTCCTCTCAGTCGTATATTCAATACTCTCTTTGTTCCATCAGAATTTTGGCTTTAACCTAGATTTCGCAACTTTGGATCGAAGTCAAGTTGCTATTAAAGATCAAATGAGAAAACCATATTTAAGGGAGGAAGTAGATTTCATTTTATGTGATTGAATCTACCATTGAATTTCGGTTTGTATCGAAAATGTTGAACCCTAATTGAGCTTCTATTGTAGTCTGAATTTGTACTTTTTGTAGGAGGCATCTTTTCTGAGGGAGGATTCAGTTCATCAACTTGGGCAGCAAAGGAAATGTGTGGCCATTTATAAGGATAATTTATTTATACGTTAGTTTAATCTGCCTAGCATCCAATGTAATACTAATCGTTGCAAATTTTGCAAGAATATGTTGAATATCATGCTGAATATGCTATTTGAATTTATCTTGCTCTTTTTCTTGTCACTAGTTGTGGTGTACGTGCGATGCACGTGGATAGTTTGTATATGCAGTGGTCTATATTTATTAAAAAGGCATAGAGTCATTTACATACAATTTTACTAAACTACAGTATATGTTTACAAGGTGAATACTTAGTTAGGATCATAGATAAAAGTAACTGAACACGTGAATGAGAAAAACCCGCCAATTGTATTAAAAAGATCAACATCCAAATTTCTTAAGGAAAAATCTGTTATCACGTTACTTCTCCTTGATAAATAGCAACATTTCTTACTGAACATATAACATTTCCTTTTATCAATTTGAAAAATACAAACCAAAGTCACCACTTAGTCTAGTCACACAACTTCATTTGAGATCTAATAAAATAATTACTATCACCATTAACAAACTCTCTAACACAAGCATGTACAAACATGATCGTATATCTAATGTAAATAGGTCCTTATATATGCATTATTGTCAAATCATATGTCAAAACCAGAAGTACCAAAAACTACAAAAAACCAAATGAAAAATATTTCCAGCAAAGTGCAATCCGTGATGATAAGAAATAAGAGCTACAGCATTTGATGCCAAGGAGGCGCATAAAATTAAGAAACCAACTATGAACTAATTTCAGTAAGATGTAGGAATACATAATGATGTTCATTAATTTAATTAAAGCAAACGTCGTACATATATCAAAACAAAAATATTAATGGAAAATAAATTATATCATAAGAATATAGAGCAATTGCAGCCACACATGGATGTAAGCAAATGCAACTGTAAATGCAAATCTAGGTAATAGGGCTCCACTGAGAAATGAAAAAGGAGTTATTATGAAGAATAGACACTACAAGAAAAAATGTATTTTGTGATGGATTTTTAGCGACGGAAGATCCCATCGTTAAAAGTCCGTCGTTTAATACTATTACCGACGGAAGATACCGTCGGTAAAAGTATTTGCAGACGGACTTTAAACGACGGACTTTTAGCGACAAAATTATCGTCGCTAAATACTTTTTAGAAAATTAGTATTTTTTGAGGGTTTTTTTAAATTATTTAAGCGACAGAATAAAACCATCGCTAAAAATTCCGTCGGTAAAAGTCTTTATAATAAGACCTTCACCGACGGATTTTTAGTGACAGTGTTATTCCGTTGCGAAAGATCCGATTTATAACCAGATCTGGTTTCTTTCTCTCTCACCGTTTCTCTTTCTGAAATTCTTTTCTCACCCACCCACCGCCGTTCTCACCTCTGGCAATTCCTCTCGATGGCGACCTACATCTGGCGACACCCCCGTCCCCCACCCGACGCCAAGCCACCAAGCCTTCCACTGCCGTCGTGCAACAAAGCCCTCCACTGTTGCCGCGCCACGAAGCCCACCATTGCCGCCGCACCACCAACGCCGCCATCATCGTACCCACCTCCAGATTTGTATGTCCATTGCTCTAAATTAATCTTGTTGTTTATTTTTCAATGTTGATTATCAAGCATTTGACCATAATCACACTTTTGCTTGTATAAGCTCTTCTGAATTTCAATGTACGTGCATAAAACATTCAAATTTGTCTTCTCTGCCATGTATAATCTAAATTTATTGTTAATTTGGACGTTTGGCCATTATTTTGTCTTCTGAATTTGTTGATTATGAAGCATTTAGCCATAATCTGAATTTGTTGTTAATTTGTCTTCTCTGCCATGTATAATCTGAATTTGTTGAATAGTCTGAACCTCCTAATTGAACCCTAAATTGAATGCCCGAATTCAACCTTATCCTAAATTGAACTAATTGAACCCTAAATTGAAGTAATTGAACCATAATTAAATCCTAAATTGAATGCCCTAATCGAATCAAACCCTAAAATAAACTAATTGAATCCTAAATTGAATGCCTTGATCCAACCGAACCCTAAATTGAAATAATTGAACCCTAAATTGAATGCCCCAAATCAACCAAACCGTAAACTGAATCAATAGAACCTTCTAATTGAACCCTAAATTGAAGTAATTGAACCATAATTAAACCCTAAATTGAATGCCCTAATCGAATCGAACCCCAAATTAAACAAATTGAACCATAAATTGAATGCCCTAATCCAACCCAACCATAAATTGAACTAGTTGAACCCTAAATTGAATGCCCCAAATCAAATGAACCCTAAATTGAATCTATAGAACCCCATAATTGAGTCCTAAATTGAAGTAATTGAACCCTAATTAATGTAACACCCCAATATTTTTAACGGATTAATAATAAAATAAAATAAAATTTTAGTGGGGAATATATTTTTAAGCATCCATATTTTTAATTAGCAATTTTTAGCGACATTATTATTTTTATATACTTAGCATTGACGTATATTTTTAGGAACAAATTATCTACCTTAGCATTCGAAAATTAAAATTTTATTTTTAGTATCGGTGCACTTATTAGCGACGATTTACGAAATGAGATAGCTTATCAACACATTAATAATTTTTTATTCAGCACATAAATTATCGTTAATATTTACTTTGGACCACTTTGCGATAATAAAAGTTCCGGGTAAAAAAAATAATTAAAATAACTAAAGAGAGAGTAGGGGCTTTGTGGTAATATTTTTAACTTAGGGTTTTACTATATATATGAATATAAGATGATAGGGCAACCATCCTATATTCATCTCTTCCGTCTGGCCAGTTTGAGAGAGAAAGAAAGAGAAACAGAGAGGGAAGAAGACATCAAGAGAAAGGAGAGTGAAGGGAGAAGGGAAGTGATCGAAGGGATTATTTTTCCGGAGATCGGGCAAAGTTTTTCAGTAAGTCTCCTTCGAAATTTATATTTCTTATCTATGCATGTATCGTGGGATTAGAGCTGAATATAAATGGGTATTGCATGTTTAGTTTAAGAGGGCTGTTAAACGGTTAGCTTTGGGGGTTTTGGGTTGCGTGTTTGTGAGATCAAGTGGAGTCTGTGACTGTTGTGGTTGAGCGACCGAGAGGAACAGGTAGCAGCCATGGCTGCCGTGAGGGAAGGAAATGGTTCGGCAGCCGTGGGCTGTCGTGGGTTACAATTTCAGAGTGCCGCGAGTGGAGTGTGTTTGTATGTGCCGGGTTTGTACGGATGTGTGTATGAGTGCAAACTGTGTAGGGGTGTGTGGGTTTTAGAGAGAGTGAGAGGGCAGCCATGGTTTTCTGTGTGCTGTGTGTGTATGGTGGGTGAAAACAAATAGGAAAGGAGGGGCTGCTGTGGCTTGTGCAGGTGGATATGCTGGGAAGAAAGCAGCGACTGCCATGATGGAGAAATCTGTGTGTGCTTGAGGTTGCCATAGAGACAGCTTGTGTGTGTGCATGCATTTTGATGGGTAGTGTACACAGGCGGGGGTGGGTTGTGTGTTTTGAGTGGTGTGTGAGTTGTGTTTTGAAGTGGGAAGTGTATGCATGAGTGTGTGACAGTGTGGGCTCATGGGTATGTATGAGAGAATGAGGGAGGAGATGAAGGGCAGCAGGTGAGTGGTGCATAGGGCCTGTATGTGTGTGTGTGAGTCTTTATGTGAGGTAATGTGTGTGTATTTGTAGGAAGAGTTCGTGAGGGTGAGGCAAGCAAGGCAAGCAGTACACTACCTTCACATGTTTGTGAGTTTAGGTAGTGTAAGTATATATATCAAGTGTGTGTATATGTGTGTGTTAAAGGAGTGATGTGGGTGTACCAGGTGTGCATTGTGTGAAGAAGTGGGTGTGTTACAGAGTGTTATATAGAAAGGAGGAGAAGAAGGGAAATGGGTTGCTGGGGCACAGGGAAATTGGGTAGTACACGGGTGTACCTCGGTTAGCACTAAGTACGATACATGCATAGGATGGCCTATAGTGATTGTTAACAAGTAAAATTTTAAAGTATAATACGTTAGACCATATTAGAATTCTTGACAAAGATTTATAATTTTCTGAGATTGTATGAATTTTTAATATTTTCTGTAATTTCAGATTTGGAAAATTCTTTTGGAGCCTTTAAACCCAGAAAATATTCTAGGAAAACTTAGAGTAATGTATTTATGGTATAAATAAGACTCAGTATAAATTTGATGATTTTTGGAGTCGATTTGTTATCATTTTCAGTATCGTATTGAATTTAGCAAAACAAAAAATAAAGAAATAGTTTTAGTGTCTTTTAAATTTTGATTTCAATTTCTATAATTTTTATATATATTTTAAAGTTTGTATAAAAATTATGGGACTTATTTTTCAATTGGAAGTAATTTTTACAATTTATGGGTTTTTATTGTATTTAAGGAAATTATTTTAATTCAAAAATATTCAAAATTCAGAAAATTCATATTTTGACTTTTATAATGTTTTAATCTATAAAAGTGTTTTATTTTAATTTATTTTTAATTTTGGAAAATCAACACGCGTTAAGTATCTCAATTATTAATTGAGATTAATAATTGATGATTTTAGGTTGTTGATTGATGATTATAGATTGTTAATCGTGCATTGAGCATTTGAGATATTGAGATTGTTGACGGAGGATGAGACTCAATTGGATTGAGATACATGTTAGTTAGCGCAGACACAGACACCACGTCTGATCGACGGTGTCCGGCATTTAAAAAATAAATCAACGTATGCCAATGTGTCCGGAAGTGCGTGTCGGTCGGTGTCAGACACGTGTCCGAAGACGTTGGACATGTGTCAGTAGGTGTCGGACACGCGTCTGTAGGTGTTGTACGTGTCAGACACGTGTCCAGAGGTGCAGACACGTATCAGACACCATATCGACACCTAATATGAAGTGTCGGAATTGAGATTGTTGACTGTACATTCAATTTAGGTTAATTAGGTAAACACAACATTTTTAGCATGTACCCCCTAGAATCTCATCGTGGTTCCAGCACTGGCTATAATTGGCCCTAATTAGTCCTGATTAACAATATTTTAATAAATTAATTAACCCTAACTAGCTCTAACGAGCCTACTTGGTTTTAATTAACCCTAAGAAACCAATGAAAATCAAATTAGTTGTAATTATCCCAAATTAGCCCAAATGAACCCAATTACGCGCATATTGATTATAGTTAGCCTAATTAGTCATAATTAGCCATAACATAACCCAATTAAGCCTAATTAGACCTAATTAGGACTAATCAACACTGCTAGGCACAATTAAATCCTAATTATGACAAAATAACCCTAATTAGTTCTAACCAACCCTAATTAGTTAAAAGTATCCGAAACAACTCCTCATTAACAATAATTAGCCCTAACATAAGCTAATTAAGCCTAATTAGCCCTAATTAGGACTAATCAGCACTATTCGGCACAATTAAACCCTAATTAGGACTAAATAACCCTAATTAGTCCTAATTAACCCTAATTAGCTATAATTATCCAAAATAACTCCTCATTAACAATAATTAGCCCTAACATAACATAATTAAGTCTAATTAGGACTAATCAGCACTACTCGGCACAATTAAACCCTAATTAGGACTAAATAACCCTAATTAGGTATAATTATCCGAAACTACTCCTCATTAACAATAATTAGCCCTAACATAACCCAATTAAGTCTAATTAGCGCTAATTAGGACTAATCAGCACTACTCGATACAATTAAATCCTAATTAGGACTAAATAACCATAATTAGTCCTAATCAATCCTAATTAGCTATATTTAGCCCAAGGTATTCCTCATTAACACTAATTAGCCCTAACATATATTAATAAATCCTAATTAGATTAATTAAACCCATAACCTTAAACCCTAAACCTTGATACTCGTAATTAACCCTAATAACCCAGTTAGCCCTAATTAGCCCTTGTACATCCCATAATTACTCCATATTGCTCAGAGATGGTTCAATTGCTCGTTGTTTACAAACCCTGCCTTCTTTATATTAGTTGTTGTTTTAAGAAGTCCATTGGCAACAAGATGTTTCAACTCGTTGCCAACGAATTCTATTTAAAGTGGAATTGGTAACATATGCAACGATCTTTTTGTAATTTTGATATTTCGAAAAGATTTTTGCATGTGTTATCAATTTCTGAACGCATGCATGCATAAAAACCCTTAGTTCCCATTTAAAGGTACTCATTACAAAGTAATGCTTTGTAATGAGCCTTTGGATGTCCAGTTTGAACAATTTGGAAAAACTATGTGTTTATAAAACAGTGTTTCAACCCATGCTTTGTGTTCTATGTCGTGGATATTTGGTACACGTTCTCATGTGTTTCTCCGGGTACATACAGATCTGGTGTTCTAACATTACATCCGTCAAACCTTGCAAGGCAAGGTTAGATGAATGTTAGAACACCTAATCGATGTCGTGTACTTGGAGAAATGCGGGGAAGTGCTGCCAAATTTTTTGTAGACAGAGGACTAAGCATGAGTTATTCACTGTTTTATAAACATGTGCTTTTTTGAATGAGATAGGACCACTACCTATTAGAGAATGGAGGAGAAATATATAGACATGTAGTCACATTATGCATTCATATTTACATCGACCCTGCCTAATGACTGGTCCTAATTGAAGGTGGTTTACAGTACGATAATTTAGTCGTCATGTCGGTCGATCGAAGTTGAATGAAAAGAAAGAATACTGAAGATTTTGAGTGTCGCGTTGACAAAATTCTTGACTTCACTTACGCGCATCCTGCACATGTTGACCTTGATAAGATAAGGTGTCCGTCGATAGATGTGAGTTGTTGCATTAGAGAAAAAAAATTGAAGTAAAATGACATCTTCGTCTGTACAATTTTATGGGTGGATACACAAGGTGGACGCAGCACGGGGAAACGATAGTATTATCCTCCAACCCAGCTAGTCAAACTGAAGTTAGGGAAGAGTCACGGTATGATTATCGAGATATGATTATGGATGCTGGGTATGCTAATACTAACTGGGGTAATGACAGTGGTGACGAGGGTCCCCAACCGTCGAACAAGGGGGCTCATCAGTTTTATGAGTTGTTAAGAGCTGCTGAAGAGCCGTTGTGGGATGGAGCTCTGAAACACTCACGGCTGTCTGCGGTTAGTAGGTTATTACAGTTGAAATCGGACCACGGGCTGAGTGAGAAAGGTTTTAACGAGTTTTTTATCTTAATCAAAGAAATTCTGCCCGAAAGTGAAAAGCTACCGCAGTCGTACTATGACGAGAAGAAGATAATGAGGAAACTTAGGTTGAGCTATGAACGGATAGATGCGTGCAATAACGATTGTGTATTATTCTGGAAAGAGAATAAGGATTTGTCACGATGTCCAGTATGTGATCATTCGAGGTACAAACCGGACAAAGGGAAGAAGAAAAACATTGCATGGAAGATATTGCGATATTTTCCGGTCACACCACGGCTTCAGAGAATGTACTACTCCTCCAATATAGCTGAACATATGAGGGCTCACCACGGTTTAGGTATAATGTAAAAGATGATGACTGAACAAAACAAACCCAAAACAGTGGAATCTTGGTCAACAACGACTGTTATGCTGAGAATTGCATAGACTTTTATGGAAAGCTAGATGAGATTGTTGAGCTAACATATCTGGGTTCCCAAAACCACCTGGTAATGTTCAAGTGTACTTGGTTCGATGTCACATGCAGTAAAGGAATCTGTGTTGGCTCTCAAGGAATTATAGATGTCAATGTCAAGTCAAGACTTGCCTCAGACAAACCCCTTGTGTTTGCTAGTCAAGCTGCACGAGTCTTTTACGCAGAGGACGTCGCCAATCCCAAATCTCATTGGTATACAGTTATCAAATCCAAGAAATTGTCTGTGACATATGACAGTGAGGTAGACACCTTTCAAGCCGACCAACTGCCTGTCTCCTTACCTGTTGAGATCAACAACGAGGAGGACGATCTTCCTCTTTCAACAACACTTCATGTAGGAGAAGAAGTCGTAGATAATGACGCGGAAGACATAGAAAGTGTTGGTGACGATGTGACTGAGTTTACTGATGAACATGATGAATTAGAAGATGAAGAGGACGACGAGTCTCACGAAGAAGAGGACGACGAGTCTAGTGAGGAAGATGATGATGATTCCCAAACTAAAAATGATTGACTTGTAATGTTATAACATCACGGAAAAAATGTAGTAACATTCTAGAACTTGGTTCATATTGATGTGTTTTTGCACCTCCGTTCATATATATAGTGCCGATGATGATTTCTGCCAAATTATTGTTTTTAATGTGTTAATGTCTTTGCAATTTATCTATACGAAGTCAAATATGGATAGGATATGAGCTATTCATGGCTAGGCTGGACGCCGAGCTACTTTCTCACCGGTGGGTCCCACCTCGTCATTGCTCACTGATGACGAGGCACAAAGTGATTGTGTACAACAGATGGGGCCCCAGCTCTAGCCCCAGCCCCAGTCGTCACCCCAGCTGTCATCCCAGCCATTGCCCCGCCGCCCCAGCCCGCCATGCCATCGCCCCAGCCCCAACCATTGCCCCAGCCCGACGCAGATTCATCCCACACGCACGTTGATTCTCCTTCTTCCGTGGGTTCTACCTCAGGTATAGTTGATAACTGTATTTAGTACATTTTTGCTAATTTATATTTGAAGTATATTTGAACGGTATTAATGTCTGTGTTTTGTAGGATCTGGACGAGGCCGTGGCCCGACACGCAGGGTACGCATTGACCCCCAGCGTAAACAGAGAGTTACGCTCACCCAGGAGGGCCTGTAAGTAAAAAAAAAATCACATCATGCCTTATTTTGTACATTTGGGATGTTAATTTATATTTAAACTATATTAATTTATTTATTTACTTCTTTGGCAGGATCTTGGAGAATCAGGCGAGGACGAAGATCGGCGTTCTTGTGAAGGGCCGATTCACCGAGCCACGCCTGTACTGGAAGGACTGGGATGCCGTTACGAGGGAGTCCCTATGGGAGGAGTGGCTGGTACGTTGAAGTATTTTTTTTCCTACGATAGTATTTGTTTAATTAGAGTTTGTTTTCTAAATTAATTTGTGTTATTGAATGCCTTGCAGGAGGGGTTCACGTTTGACTCGGCTGATCAGCAGGCACTGGGGTGGCAGGCCTTCTTTTCTTACATGCCAAGAATTACAGTCGATGGCTTCACGACGCAAGGGACCGGGCGAAAAAGATGCTGCCCGATGGTGCCCCGATGACGGATATGAAGACATATCCCCCACATTGGATATCTCCGACTATATGGGGGGAGATGATAGATCGGTGGGCTACGGATCTAGGCTAGGATGCCAAAAGTAAGAGTGGGGCCGAGAACAGACAGAATAGAGATTCGACACACACGGGGGAGTCGGTACCACACGACATCGTCCGACACATGAATGCGGTCCAGAACCCGGATCTGGAGGAGGATAAGGTCGTAGCTCTGACGTATAATCAGACGCACGTGCAAAAGAAGGACAAGGACGAGGCGCACTGGGCTGGCAACTATGTTTCGGATATTGCTCGGCGGATCGATGTAAGTCAATGTGTTTAATTAAGTTGTTAATTTTTTCTTTCTATCCTCAATGTCTGTTGTGTTAATTAATGCCCTAACATATCTTTAAATCACTATTTTTGCAGGCCTCGTATGAACAGCTTAGGGAGTCTGGACAGCCATCAGTGTCCACTAGTACGGGTGCGAGTACTGGGGCGTTGAAGCGATAGCTGGATACACCGGAGGTCGTCAATAGGCGAAAAGGCCGCATACGCGGCCTACCTAGCTCGACTGCTCATGCCATGATAGGAGCGTCCTCACCCCCCCACTGCCCCTCCACAGACACCGGGTCCTCGACATCCGTTGGACGACGAGGAGATCTAGCGCATTGCTACGGTGGTGTTGAGGATGATCAGGGAGTAGGATCAGCAGGGTACCGCTGCTAGACATGTCGAGCGCCGGATCAGTAGGATCTAGATCCGGGAACTTGGCAACCCCTGATAAGCCCCTTCTCGTGCCCGATCCCAGCTTGTCCCCCCCCCCCCCGCGCCCGGCTTGTACATCATGAGTACTTTTTATAATAAATTTTTTTTATAATTGATTGTATATATTTGTTTGTGTATTGATTATTGTGCGTTGTTGAGAATTAAAATTTTATTACAGGTCTGGGTAATAAAAAATATTCTAAAAAAATTTGACTTTTAGCGATGGATTAATTCCGTCGTTAAAAGTGTTTCTTTAGCAACTTTTTAGCGACGGAATATTCCGTCGCCAAAACTCTTATTTAGCGACGGAACATGCCGTCGCTAAAAATTTATTTCGTCGCTAAATTCACAAAACATAAAATAAATTAAAATACTTAAAATATAATTAGCGACGGATATTCCGTCGATAATTAATAAATAACTCCGTCACAAAAAGTGCAATATTAGACGACGTATTTGAAAATTCAGTCGCCAAACTTTTAGTAACAGACTTTTATACGAGGGACTTTTAGCGACGGATTTCCCCGTTGCTAAAAGCCTTATTTCTTGTAGTGAGAGGACAATTGTGTGGAAGATTTGCACCAAAAAGGATTGGCAGTCGCAACCATATGGCACCTCGCGATGCTGTTAGTGAATCACCACCTGCTACTACGTACTACACCACCGATGGTTGATGCTGCAACAAGGGCTAGATTTGCTTCTGCAGTTGCTGTGTTAGAAAATTTGCCACCTTGTTGGGCTTAGAGGACTTCTAATGGTGATGATGCTGCTGCTTTCAACACCTGCTGCTACTCCTAGCAAGTTACAATCTACCTTGACTCAGTGAATTATAAACATTTCACTTTAACTTACTATATATCCAGCGGGTTACAATCAGCTACCATGACTCAGTGAATTAAACATTTCACTCTAACTTACTATATATCTAGCAGGTTACAATATGTTGAAACATCAAGAGGACAAGTGCTCCTTGAAGCTCCTTTGAGAACGCAACAGAGGATGAGGGTTGCTCATAAAAAGAGATAGAGGGATCTTGTTGCAAAACAAAAAACTGTTGGTGGGAAGAAGGGTCGTGTTGGCAAGAAGTAGTTGAATGATAGTAAATTGAAGACTTTGGATGTATTTTACTTTACTTTTTGTTTTTGTGTTGTTTGTAAACTGAAGACTTTGGATCTATTTTACTTTAGGATTTTGTATTGGTCTTGTTGGAAAGTACTTGAATGTCTTTGGATGAACTGGGACATTTTGGATGTAATTATTGATTTTGTTGGAAACTTCATGTGGGTGTTGGTTTTTATGGCAATCCTTCGGTACAGGTTAATGTATCTTATGGTTCTCTTTGGTGAGTTTTTGATACTTGATGTATTATTATGCCCCATTTGCACTATGTGTGTGAACACTTAAAACAAGTTCGCAAACAACATTTTCTGCACACAAAGATGTGTGGTACTTTTGTTTGCATTACATGTTTGCATTATAGATGATAGATTTACATTACACAACACAATCGCAATACAATTAAAAATAGAGAATTGCACCGTTGCACAGTGCATTGCATTACAGATTAAACATTTCAACTAGATTTTCTTAGCTATCAATACAAGGATTAGCATAACAAAAGTTCCAATTAAGGCCTTTTTGTAAAGCATATCCCTTTTACGAGATGTAGCCAAATCCACTTCAAGCTGCTTGATGTTGGTTAACATATTGCTAAGAATGTCACTCCCTTTTCTGGACATTGGAGGATCAATCCAATCAAAATATCCATAATTTCCTTTGATTTAGAAGAACAAAAACTTTAAAAGTTGGGGAAATCAATTACATTTCAAAATTCAAAAAATCCAATATACCAATATCGTTGTTATAGTACATACCCCATACATCGCACGACCAAAAATATTCTTCCAAAGTTTTGAACAGTGAAGGAGGTTTTCACCGGAACTAGAATAACAAAGTGGCATAGCCGCATTTTGATTCCTCGTTTTGGCATGGCATTGTGATCCATTATGACAGGGAGCTATTGGAGAACCCAAATGTAGTTGGGAGGTTGGTAGAGGAAGAAAAGAGGGTGCTGGAGGTTGTTAGGGAAAGAAATGAGGGCAAGGGAAGGGGTTTATG
>JAVXUP010004103.1:0-41842 GCA_033070095.1 Escallonia herrerae | reverse complement strand
TTTATCTTTCTTCATCAATTAAGAAAAAAGAAACTTATAGGACAAAAAAGTTGACTGCTACAAATTTGTGAAGCTCTTGGCTGACAAATACAATCTCATTTATATCGTTGTACGTACCACCTCTTGACTGCATATATATTTTCCATTATTACTGCTAGGACAATGTTTCCCTACTTGTTTGAAGATGTATATACTCATGTTAATACTATTTTCAAGCTTTACAGGTCTACGACAGTGGGAAAAGGGTGCTGATGAACAAGGGAGAGGTGCAGGAGCAAGGCAAGAAAGACATGATAGAGTGCTTGAAGCTGCTTGAAGGGGAGCTGGGAGACCAGCTTTACTTTGAAGGGACAACCCTTGGGTTCCTGGATGTTCCCAACCTATCGGGGGTCCTATTTTGTACGACATGTCGGCACAAATATTCAACGCAACCAACATGTCAAAATATGCATGCTCAAGTCACGTGCACTTCTTACTTTTGTTATGTTACTTTGTCACGAAGAAATTCATTTTCGCACGACTCATCATCGCTCCTTGACCGTCGCATGCCGCACGTCGCCCATCGATGTGCCTTGGCACTTGCCCAAGGAAGTGGGCCTTGGCCTTCCCCAAGGAAGTGGGCCTTGACCTTCCCCTTAGGGTCGGCCTCGACCTCCCCTTAGGGTCGGCCTCGACCTCCCCTTGGGGTTGGCCTTGGCCTTCCCCCAAGGGTTGGCCTTGGCCTTTCCCCAAGGATTGGCTTTTGGCCTTCCCCTTAGCACTTTCACTTCTCTTCAAGGGGCCATGTGCCTCCGCGACATCCGTCGCCCGCGCTGACTCCGTGACATCCATCGGCCGCGATGACTTTACGACGTTCGTTGCCCGTCTTCGCGACACTCATCGCCCGTCGCGCGGTCTTCGTCTTCGCGACCCCCATCGCCCGTGCCCACGCACAGTCACCTCACACACTTCCCCGCGTCACTGACACAGCAATGGCCCATGGTTCTCTAACACACTACAGTGCCCTCTGCACCTTACACGCTCCGTTGTGCCCGTACGCAACGCCGCTGATACAGCAGTGCCCACAGGCTCTCTGTCACAATGTCGTGGCCCCGGCACAATATGCACTTCATCGCGCCCATGCGCCACAATCATGTTACATGCCCCCCCGGTCACCACACTCATTCACTACACCATGCGCCCGCCATGATCGTGGAACATGCTTTGACCCACTCTCTGGAGTGTGCAGCATTCAGCGGGGATAGACGACTCCTCTGAGACACTATTTCTACCAGGGAGCTTTTTAACTCCCCTTCCGCCAGGCAGTGTTGTAAAAAGCGCGCCTAGGCGCAAGGCACGCTAAGGCTCACTACTCGCACCTCGCCTAGGCCTAGGCTCAGTGCGTTCAAGAAGGCGCCTGCCTGGTCCCCTCAGGCGCTAAGGCGCAAGGCGCATAGCGGAGGGGGAGGCGCATGAACCATAGCCATTGGATGTGCCATCATCTCTTTACTTGGGCCGTCGATTTCCTTTCAAATGTTTTACCAAGTCTTGCAAATATTTCAATTTTACAAGTCTAACACCACTCTGAAAGAATCTGTTTCAAAATCAAAATCCCTAAAATTTCACGCACGATAGCCGCTTGCCTTTCCAGTCGCCGACATCCTTGCTCCAATAGCCCCATTGCCTTTCCGGTCGCTGCCGATAGCTTGTTGCTCCGGCCGTTGCTCTAGTCGACACTGCCGCTGTTTTTCTTCACCTTGCTGCTCGGCTGCTCCACCGAAGAAGCTTCTCACCTGCACCAGTGCCCCGCTGGTTCATTACTCTCTAGTCTTTTCCACTCTTTGCTCCCCATAACCGTGCCATTTTCATATGTTCTAGTGCTACAGTGTTACCTCAGTTTCTTCTCCTAATTTTTGTTTGGTTTAGGCTGTTTAGCTTTACCTTTAGTGGTTGTTCAATGTTTTACCTTCCAATTTGGACTATGCATAAACAGTCCTATGCGGAGTAATTGTATTCATTATCTATGCTAAGTTATGTGAAGATTTTGTGCATCAAACTAACTGCATTCCTTCTCTATGCTAAGTTATGTGAAGATTTTGTGTAGCTAACTTCTGCTTGCACATTCTGTTTAGAGTGTTTTACTTGATTGGCTATTGTGTAACTGTAATTGCTTCTTGTGCTATAGGATAATTTCAAGGTTTTTGGGCTTCATTCATGATTTAGATTTTGTTGAGTTGGTGCTACTTTTGTACAGTTTTAGCATAACAACTTACTTTTGGGGTTCATAGACTACCATTCTGAGAGTGGAGAAATGCAATTGTTCTATGGGATGGTGGCACAATATTCTAGTTGTATAATGGTATCAAGATTTATAAATCTCAATTGTGAGGCGGTGGATGAAGAAAGAGAATAAACAGGAAAAAATTGGGTTTCTTTGTATAAAGCCAAGTGCTTTTTCTTTTTTTAATAGCTATACATGTGTCTAAAATTTACAAATTATTTGGAATTTTATTAATTATCATGTTCTGAATTTTTTTTACTTAATTTTATTATTTTAATGCGCTATTATTTATTTATTTTAGTATTGAGCCTTACTTCGAAAAGGCGCGCGCCTGCGCCTTGCGCCTTGGCTCCAGGAACCTTTTGCGGCTTAGGTGCGCCTGTGCCTTTAATAACACTACCACCAAGTAGACGGCTCATCTGAGATGCTACCTCGGCCAGTTGGGTAGACGGCTCCTCCGGGATGCTACCTTGACACGTTCCGAGTGCTCTGGCACAAGGACTCACCCACGGGGATAGGCGACTCCTCCGAAATACTATCTCCGCCAATGAGCTCTTCAACTCCCCTTCCGCTACGTAGACGGCTCCTCCAGGATGCTACCTCGGTCTGCGGAATAGGCGACTCATCCGGGACACTATCTCTGGCAGGAAGCTTTTCAACTCCCCTTTCACCAGGTAGACGGCTCTTCCGGGAAGCTACCTCGGCCCATCTGGTAGGCGGATCCTTTAGGATGCTACCTTGACGCGCTCCGAGTGACCAACGGGATATGCAATTCTTCCAGGACACTATCTCCACTAGGGTGTCTTTGTGACTGGCCTACGAGCTCCGACACTGGGAGCTTGCATCGACACCCTTATGGATTATGACCCCTGGGTCACTCCAAGACGGGAGCAAGTCTTCAGATGGCATTGCGCCTAATCTGCCTTGCAGTTGGGCGTCGGGTCTCCCCCACCGCTGTCAGGTCTGTGGGAGTCTACAAGGGCTTGGATTGGTGGCTAGATCAAGGGAGTTCTCTGGCTACACTGACTCTGTAGGAGCCAGTCTTTCCAGACAGACAGAGCGACGCTGTGCGAGGCAGGACTGGTAAATATGCGATTCAACAGTCCGTGGAGCATCGGCAGCTGTGCACCCCTCGGTGACGTGTCACTTTCGAGGAGTGTCACGTGTCGCGTGATGACACCATTATCTCAACCTCTATAAATAGAGGTCTTGAGAATTCATTTGGAAGAATTCCCTCATTTTTTGACATTTTTAATTTCTCACTCTAGAATCCTAGAGAGAGAAACGTATAAGACCCTGACTCTAGACCCAAGCATCGAACTGTGACTGTCGTCATATATTCGCATCGCGCCATCACCCTCACAGCACTGCCACCCCCAGGCTCTGTCTAGGAAGTCCTTGGTCTCTGCCCTTCATCTATCCTTGTTGTGTTCTACATCATCATACTTGGCATCTGACTCGGACTGCATTCCTTGTGGCACCTCCACATCGACTGCAAGCCCACTTTTTCTGACATCACTGGATATCGCATTTGTTCCATATTGCGTCTGGTTTCAGTCTTATGAGACCTGTGGGGATTTCAGTATAGAAGTCGAGTGCCCCAAACTGATGGCTTGGGGTCGGAGGTGCACGGGGATAGAAAATATGGCCAAGTCTTCTTATGACAAACACAAGGTTTGTGAGTATGTTTTGCAGTAGATGGAGAGGTTCGGAGTGAAGTAAGTCAACCAGGTGATGAGGTGAAACGGATACTTCAGAGCAGTGGGCTCTTGATCTTTAATATAGTACTTTGTTTAGCTTCTTTTAAGAGTTGCGTTTGTGAGTAATGGGATGTTGGTCACTGCCCCTCTTGTGCGTGACTACATAAATAACGAGAACTGAGTTCTTCGTATGCTAAAACCCGACATTTCTCAAATTGTATTCTTTCTTCATTAATTCACGTAAAAGACTTGGCTTCTTTGACAAAATTTAACAAGGATTAATTAGAGATGTCTTTTCTGTAGAATGACAAGTAACTTAAAATGCAATAAGAATCACTTAAGCCGAGTTAAATGTGGGTGAGCAGCCGAGGCAACAGGTGGCACCGATGAACACCAGACTACCTGATGCTCTAATTTTTCTTTCCTGTATATTAAGCAATTGATGTCATATGGACAAATAAATATACCTAAATGTTCGGGGATTTCCTAGAAGATGATGTCCTTTTATTATTTCGCATGTTAAACTTACACAACTAAGTAAGAAAATTGATATTTGAGCTACATTTAGGCTTCGTTTGACAAAATTTTTTTTTTGGTTTTCAGTTTTTAAAGAGCAGCTTAATTTTTTTTTTTTATAAAAACAAGTGGGTGTTTGATAACCCCTTTTTTTTTTGAGGTTTTTTTTTTTGGTGTTTGGTAACCCTTTTTATTTTGACTTTTTTTTTTGTGGTTTGCGGTGGCGGTGGTGGGGCGTAGCGGTGGTCGACGGTGGTGGTGGTGGTGGGGCGTAGCGGTGGTCGACGGTGGTGGTGGTGGCCGACGGCCGGAGGTGGCTGCCGGCAGTCATCGGCGGTGGTGGCCGGCGGCCGGAGGTAGCTGCCGGCAGTCTCCGGCGGTGGTCGCCGGCGGCCGGAGGTGGCTGCCGGCAGTCACCGGCGGTGGTGGCCGGCGGCCGGAGGTAGCTGCCGGCGTCTCCGGCGGTGGTCGCCGGAGGTGGCTGCCGGCAGTCTCCGGCGGTGGTCGCCGGCGGCCGGAGGTGACTGCCGGTGGTCGCCGGCGGCCGGAGGTGGTTTGTCGGCAGTCTCCGGCGGTGGTCGCCGGCGGCCGGCAGTCTCCGGCGGTGGTCGCCTGAGGTGGCTGCCGGCGGTGGGAGGGTGGTGGTGGTGGTCGAAAAAAAAAAACCAAAAGTGAAAAAAAAAACCAGTTTTTGGAGTTTTTTTTTTACTCTGCAGTTTAAAAACTGATTTTTTAAATTGAAAAAAAAATGGTTACCAAACGCTCTTTTTTTTCAGTTTTTAAAACTGAAAAAAAAAGAGGGAAAAAAAGAGTGTCAAACGGGGCCTTAGTCATTTGAGCTTTATGTTTATTGCCAAAGTGATTATAAAACGATACTTTATTTGCATTAGTGTAGAAAGTGAGGCTCAAATATCGCTTACAAAACTAAAAGAAACATACAAATAAATTATAAAAGTTTATTACTTAAATATTCTATGCCCACCTAACATAAATAATTTCTAACTACCCCACGGACGAGGATATAAACAATACTCTAGCCAGGGAAACGTATACACCTAAACTTCGTCAAAAAGGATTAAAAAAACTTCTTCAAAGGGAAGACGACCTATAAGTGAAGAGCAATGTGAAGTCTTGTTGAAAGCACCGTAAAGGCTAGGAAAAACTGTTCAGAATCCTGGCCATGTTGCTGTCAAATCGCTTCAAGTTTCCGGTGTTCGCGTTGATAGAAAGAACTCAATGGATCATGATTCAGTACTGTCCGCAAATACGTAAAAGGAAGATCGTAGTCAACCATTTTTTTTTTCTACCGAGATAAGATCTACAATATATGCTTGGCTTTTTCGTTGCTAGAATATCCTTCTCAAACCTACTCTCAGAGGTTAGAAACACTGATTTTATTTCTCTCTTCTCAATGCTTTGCTGCCAATCAAGTTGTGGGCAATAGTTGGATTGGACCGACAATGAAATCTTTTTTAACAACAAAGACAGAGATCTGGATTAGGCATCTGCATTTCAAAAACTATAGGGCATCGTTTGGGCTCCAGTGCATTTTCATATTATGCTCAAGATCCTTTCTCTTCACAAGCGCTGACAGTGCTTAAAACACTACAGTGGGTAATATAATATAATTTAAATCATATTGTATGTACACTAATTCCGATCGTTTGCTTGTACAGATAAAAAGTTCAGAAGAGATTAGTGCTATAGCAGCACTAATCATGTACGATATTTGCCTGACTAGTACCTATTTTCACTTTTGTCGAATTCTAGTCGAAAGCAAAAAGCTGCTGTCTAAAGCTGCTGAACTTGTCAATTTTGTTTGCAAAGCAAGATCGGAAGTATCTATAGCGTGGACACAAAATAGATGCTTTTAGATCTACTCATATAAGCATGGACAATGTTTACCTTCCTTTTCTGTTTGTCTGTAAGATATTTGCTTGCCCCTTTCTTTCTGTTTCTGTCCATAAAATATTGCAACTCTCCTTTTGTATAGTCGGGACTGCTTATTTATTATATATATTTTTTCCTCTTAACAAAAAAAAAAGAGAATGTAACATTTGGATAGAATGGTTGAGAGACTCATTCACCACGAATTATTATTAAAGAAAGTGAGATTTTCTATTTTTTATAACAAGATAATATACACAATAGATGTCTGGGTTGTACTTTCTTAGAGAATCCGTGTCAAACTTATCCTCGGAAAGCCAGCAACTTAAGGGTTCGTTTGACAAATTTTTTTTTTTGTTTTCAGTTTTTAAAGAGCAGCTTAATTTTTTTTTTTTATAAAAACAAGTGGGTGTTTGATAACCTCTTTTTTTTTTTTAGATTTTTTTTTTGGTGTTTGGTAACCCTTTTTATTTTGACTTTTTTTTTTAGTGGATTGCGGTGGTGGGGCGTAGCGGTGGTGGTGGTGGTGGCCGACGGCCGGAGGTGGCCGGCGGCCGGAGGTGGCTGCCGGTAGTCTCCGGCGGTGGCTGCCAGTGGTCGCCCGCGATCGGCAGTCTCCGACGGTGGTTACCTGAGGTGGCTGCCGGCGGTGGGAGGGTGGTGGTGGTGGTCTAAAAAAAAAACCAAAAGTAAAAAAAAAAACAGTTTTTGGAGTTTTTTTTTTACTCTTCAGTTTAAAAACTGTTTTTTTAAATTGAAAAAAAAATAGTTACCAAACGCTCTTTTTTTTTTAATTTTTAAAACTGAAAAAAAAGAGACAAAAAAAGAGTGTCAAACCTACCCTTAATTCCTCTTTTCTCAATGTTTTGCTGGCAAGTTACACTGTTGGATTGGACGACCAATTACATCTTTTCTAATTGCGAAGAAGCTTTCCTCACTCAAATACCAGTTTCGATCCCGTGCATTACACACATAGTAATAACTATCAAAATATTTATTAAGAAATCTCGTATTTATATGACTAATAGCAATTATAAAATTGATAGTAATAATAAAATAATTAAAATTTTATTTTTATCTTTTTAAAGGAGTTCTTTTACCAATTTTTATCGTGAAAAAGAAACTTGAGTAATAATTGTTATTGACAAATGAAGATGTAAAATAGTGTATGAAATAATAGAAATAGTTTCGCCTCACTAATAGTAATTATAGTGATAATACTAACAATAATAACTCATGTGTTGAGATTGTATTACTAAAGACCACAAAAAAATAGTAACTGTATATAATAAATAATTGACAAATAATGAGAGAGTACTATGTGTAAAACTTGTAATGAAATAAAGGAGATTATGGTAGTTTAAGAGAAGAACTAATGAAAAATATTGTGTTTCCTTAAATAATAATAAAAATTAAGATTAAGATAGAATATATATAGAACTACTTTTATCAAATCTAGGAATTAATGAAATTATAAAGATATAAATATCAAGACCACCAAGAAAGTAGTAACAGTACGTAATAAATGATTGAGAAAAATGAGAGCGTAAACTATATATAAAACTTGTAATGAAATAAAAGGAAGTAGATTATAGTAGTTTAAGAGAAAAACTGATGGAGAATATTATGTTTTCCTAAATAATAAGAAATATTTAAGACTAAAAAAGAATATATACAAAATGACTTTTGTCAAAATCTAGGAATTAATAGAATTGTAAGAATATAAATAAAATTTTTGAGTTGGACACGTTGACATTGAAAAGAGAGAAATATAAATTATATATAATTGGTTGAATTTCAAATGAAAAAAAAGAATTTAAATCAAATTGAGAGAGAGAGAGTCCAAATCATTATTACAAAGCTAATTAAATTTTAAATATTCAAAATAGGAAAGTTCGCGTGGCGAGTTAAGAGAATGTTCAAGTAAGTGATTACCGGATAACATTCTCTCAGTTTCGGCTTTTATATATATTTATATATATATATAATTAGATTTGTGTGCTTTCTTAATTGCTTTTGCCCCATAAATGCTTTTCAATATTTGGAGAAAAATACCGTCCCAGGGACTCAAAATTAGTCAAGTGTTATTTGGAAAGTTGAGAGCTGTCCACAAATTCTACGATTAGCAAGGGGGACTATTAGAACAAGTCTCGTGACAAGGAACTCCGGGTGGTTCTCATTTAAGGATACGTCGCTAATTAGAAACGCGTACCAAAGTTTTAATAAAGAGTTTCATCTTTTGCAGAGAATTCCCCTTTTACCATCAAGTATACATTTTAGCCACACGTTCCCTCTTGGGCGACAAACTATATCCCTTAACTTTTTCGTGAGAAACACTGAGGTTTCGGCTCCTGAGATTGTTGGTTCAGTTATGAAACATTAATTAGAGGCTTTGACAAGGAAAGTAACAACCGCCCTCCTTAATAAAATATAGTGAGGCCATAAATTCAACATTGAGGGAAATACAAACACTATTGCAATGTGACATCTTTGAAGACCAAGATTGAGTAGTACTTTTAGGTGTTAATAACTAGCAGAGCCACTCTTGAACAAACCAACTTCCTCAGAACTCACAAGGTAAGTTGAGCAAGTTGAGTTATATTTGAGTTATATTCCAGGTACCACAACCCAAGTTTTACAAGGTTGTTCAACTCTCAACTCATTTCTGCCCTTCTATTTAGGCTGCTATGGTAGGACATTCTTAATTCAAATGTTTGGGCACGTGTGTATTCAGTTCAAGCAAATCTATTGTTGTATATTCGACTTCCAAATTTTCGCATTCGTTTGAATAAATCGCTTCTACGTCAATTTCAATGTCTCAAAGCCTATAGTTGAATATGTTCAATATAACTCTGAAGTAATATAAACATTGTACAATTAATGCCCTATTAGACAGATTTTTTTTTTCAGTTTTGTAAACTGAAAAAAATGAACACGTTTGGCGCAAAGTTTTCGTTTTTTTTTCTTCAGTCTAAAAAAGTACTTTTTAAACTATGGCTGTTTTTAAAACTCCAAAAATGAGTTTCGATTTTAAGTTTTGGTTTTTATTTTGAGACAACCACCACCTTCCCACCGCCGACTGTCGGCAGCCACCGGCCACCACCACAGTCGGCGACCGCCACGTCTCACCACCACCAAAGAAAAAACTCAAAATAAAAACTAGATAATTAAACACCCACTTGTTTTTGTAAAAATAAAAAATTAAAGTGATTTTTATTTTTATTTTTTTTGAAAACAGAAAATAATAACTGAAAGAGTTGTCAAACGGAGTCTAAGATTCACCCTTTGGTTATATTCAAATAGACCAAAGCAAAAAAAAAAAAAGAAAAGTAAATTAGCTTGCATATTAAAGTCTAGTAAAAAAGAAATTTGTCTTCAATATTTGTTTGCGTCACCATATGTTGCTATTCTAGCAGATTAGTTCTATTGACACTCAGATAATGACCATCAACGCTCTATACGCACATAAGTATATCTAAGTACAATTTGACAAAGCGATGCAGTTCACGAGTATCGTTAACCATTACAAGAGTTCTAATGGGCTACCCCCTTTGTAAATTGGAGTCTTTTTAGAATGGATGTAGGTAATTTCGTTATTTGAGATCTTGGGAGGGATATCTTTGTATTTTGCCAACAAAATGAAACCCTAATTTGTGGTTGCGCCACTATAAATATCGATTACCAAGCTTTCGCAGGATATGGCTATGGCTATGGCTATTTATTCTCGGTCCTCTGCGGCTCAGCCGAACGACCTTCCATTTTTCTTCTTGTTTTGATTTTCCACTAGTTCTTATTGGTTGTTTTTATCGAATTTCGTTTATTTACAGAGTTTTGGTTACGATCGAGTGAACAATACGAGTAGTAGTAGTAGTGATGATATAGATCTGTGCACAATAAGCCGATGCTCTGGATGACAAAGTAATGAAGGAAGCATGGTAATGTGCACAGAGAGTGAAACTTCTTTAGGGTCGTCATGTCTGCTCCCTCTGATTCCTGATTTGGGGGCCTGGATTACACCCACATCTCTCTCGCTCTATCTCCCTCCGCATTTTCATTCATTAAATTAATTGGGTCTTAGTGAGCTTCTCAATATAGATTTTAGAACCCACAATTGAATTGCTAATGGGTGCCCATTTACCCATTCAATTAGTTTGAGAGAGTAATAATTTGAAACTTTTTACTAGCTGTATCCTATTAGAAGTAGTCGTCACCACATGTGATCCGCCTAGCTGCGGTCACTACCGTGGCACCGCCGTAAAAACCATTACACGACCTACGATCAAGCACCATAATCCCTCCAGTAGCTTGGATGAGTTCATCTCTTTTACGTGACGGCGAAAGACACAGAGCTAATGTTCAGCCCATTGGCTCAGATCTGAAATAAAGCTACGATTTTGTGCGGAAGTAAAATTTATCTTTGCCGTTTTGATTTCGGTTCATAAAATGTTTGCTGTGGCGGTCTGATTAGTAACGGTGGTCGTTACGGGTGTGAGGCGGTAACCACGGCGTGGCGGTAACGGCGGTTATGGGTATGGCGGGCGACGGTAGATAGGTCATGGTTGTGGTTTCGACTTGGATAGGTTGTGGTTGTAGTTGTAGTTGCGACGTGACAATGGTAGTGGTGGAATGGTAGCGATTTGGTGAGGCGGTGGTTTTGCTTCAGTTGTTGATGAAGCGGATGTGGTGTTGTTCAGCCATGAAAATGAAGCGGCTGAAAATGAAGCGGCGAGTTAGAAATTAGAATATCATCGCTCATCTCTGACTATTCGAAAAACAATGCCATAGCTAGAGTAATGGTTCGATGATAGATTATTAAGCCCGCCGCTGCCTTGTTGCTCAAACGGGCCAGGGCCTTTACTCATTCCCATTCTGGAATAGCGGCCTTAGTCGGAAGAGGAGCTCTGAGAAGGAGAGTAGCATCGAGTCTTTTGCTCATTTCCGATTATTCTCAACTCCTATCTGATCGGAATAAGGGGTCTGTGTAATATGTGGTCAAAAAGTTGCAAGAGGAGAATATCAAATCATGATACTCTCGTACACAGTGTGCATGGTGCCGGATCATTGGCCTTACCGTCTAGTATTGTTGGATTTCGAGTGCTGGATCATTGGCCTCACCATCTAGGATCAATGGATTTGGAGTGCTGATGTGATTGAAGAAATGACTAAATAAAATTTTATTTTTTAGTCCCTTCTTC
This sequence comes from Escallonia herrerae, assembly GCA_033070095.1. Lineage (NCBI taxonomy): Eukaryota > Viridiplantae > Streptophyta > Magnoliopsida > Escalloniales > Escalloniaceae > Escallonia > Escallonia herrerae. The sequence continues at coordinate 30,284 of JAVXUP010004103.1, read as the reverse complement.
TATCGCATCAGCATTCTCAACCTAATGATTTTAGATGATTTGGACCATCCAATATTCACTACTCATGCATGGACATAAAGATAATGTATAGATTTTGGCTAAGATTCCTCAGTGCTTGCAACTGGCCATTGTTTAGCAATAACAAACTTCTCTTCGTAATGTAACATGAGATTTGAAGAGGTGACTGAAGAATGGCCGTATAATATTTAATGCAAGATCGGATGATCCTAATAATCTGCAAGAGAGAAAATGGGCTAGAAGACTAAAAGTTATATGATATGGGAAGACATGGGGACGTGAATTATCAACCTATCAAAATAGAGTTGTATTCAATACACTATCCCAGTTTGAACAATAATATAATTTTCAATAAGTCCCTAGGACGCTTGTAGGAGGTTCAAGAACACTTAAGATCTTTATGTTACTAACATCTCTGGTCGCGGCAAATACTCCTTAAAAGACCGCATCACACAACTACGATGTGAAACCTACATATGTAACTAAGTCGGAGACTGTTCGACACCCCATATGCGCTAATGCACGGTGAGGCTTCTAGGGAAGGCAGTAGTGTACTTCAGAAGTTTTAGAGATGTGAGAGAGTTTTTTGAGAGAGAAACTCGATAAGTTCAACTAATGAAAACCTTTTTGTTTACGTAAATAAACCATCGAAACCTGCACATGATAGTTTGAATGCACTTATAATGTGGAAAGTGAAAACCTTGCACGTAATAAACTAGGAGACTTGTTGAGAGTTAACTGCATGTTTTGCTCAGTAGGATTTTCTTCTAACCCAGAAAACGTAGTTGCACATTGTAACAACATATTTGGTTGATACTTTCTTTATATACAATAACAACATATTTGGTTGATAACAAAGAAAAGTGTGGGCATTCTACAAAATAAGCATGATTCTACAAATACAAAGTCTTGGGATGACTTGAAGGTCTTAAGATGGTGAGAGTGATTGGAGATTACTACTCATAGAAGCAAAGGTACAGGACAGTGGTTCACCATACCTGAGACCATATGAAGGGTGTGTTAGGAACCATTTAGAATATAGCATATGAGAGCATCTTGAGGCCTTGCATCAGGAGCCCGACCGTTTTGGAAGAGAAATTGTTTACTGGTTTCGGACCATTAGGTATACTAGGGAGTACATAATAAGCTAGTACAATCTTGTAGGCTCTTATTTTCCAAAATTAAAGCCGCGACTTACAATAAAATACAATCAATTTTATCTGTTAAAAGAACATATAAACTTCAAAAGATTCAACTAAATCAACTCTGAAACTAAACAAAATGGTAAACTTCTCGAGAGTTGAAACAATAAAGCAACATATTAGTAAGTTGAATAAAGAACGAAGGCGAAGTATAGAAATCATAAGTTAAATGGCCCAACAATGCTTGACATTTGAAATCAAATACCTTATACTTTGGACTCCAAATTTTAGCGTGAAACCATGAAAATGCTCAAGATAATCTTTTAAAATTGGGCCAACCAAATCAGTCTAAAATAATGACAAACATATTGCAGGAAATGCCAAAACGTGGAGGGTTAACAATTCAAGAATCTTATGTCTCAACATCAAAGTCGAATTCAAAATGGAACAATTGTCTCTTATAAAAGTGTTATATCAATTCAATGCGTTGAAATCAAGGCCATTGATAGACGCTTAGCATCAAATACGTAAGAACGAGTAAAAACAATCCAATTTATGGCCTCATTCGAACAACAAGGAATTGGTCACAAAATAACAATTCTTGACAACGACGAAGGTGATACGTGTATAATTCTTATCTGAAATTAATAGCAATCCTCCCAATAACAACTCAAATCCAAATCTTGTTAATCTAAAATCCAAAAATCTCAAAGTTGTTGTCTAATAAATCCTCAATTGGTCACCATTATCGCCCTTCACGCTGATCCATGCCTCCTTCAGTGAGAATGGAGACGAAAAGCAAAAAAACCGAGTTGGTGATTGATATAGCTAAAAATATCCTTCTAATCTACGGACGACACGTGGCAGTTGTACACGTAACCCATACTGACTCATTACTGATATGACACTTACCATACCAATCACCGGGCAGAATCCTAAAGAAGCTATAACTCTATCAGCAGATATTGATATGGGATCCTCTAAGATCCTAATGAGATTCTGAATAGAATTGATCAAAGCCCAGTCCTACTAGGACTCCTTCTTCTACCACTATATAAAGGGGTCAAGCCCCTCAGGTACAGACAAGTTCACACACAATCACACATTGTGTCTTACTGCTTCTTCAGAGTTCTACATTGTTAGCCATCTCTGACTTAAGCATCGGAGCGTTCTCCCGCCGGAACCCCACCCGGCGGTCACTCCGTGTTCTCTTTTGCAGGCCTGATTTCTGGTGTGGTTCCCGATCCAGTTTTTAGCTGCAACAGATTCGCGCCATCCGTGGGACCACTACAGGGAACATGGCCAACCATTCTTCTTTTAGCGACTCTTCACATAGTCGTTCTCCACACCGTCATGCCCGAACGAGCAGCTCTCGTCAACTCAGTCGTGACCACCGTTCGACACCTTCACGTCGTCATTCTGCGGAAGATGCACACGTTAACGTCACATCTGCAACTCCCGAATCAGAAAGTAGACCTCGAAGAAATCACTCTCCGACGTCTACTCTAAAAAATGGGGACCTTTGTCATCGCTTGAACCGTAGTTATTCAAAACACCCCATGCCGAACTTACAAAAGAGATCCACGGGCTAAAAGATGTCATGAACACTCTCCAACAAAAGCTCGACATGGCAGTGGCTCCTCCACCCACTTACCATTCTCATCTTGACCCCGGTGATCTTCGTCTTCGTCTCACATCCAGATCAAGTTACAGCCGCAAATACCAATCAACGGCCGATCCAACTTACAATCACAAAGACAAAAGCGGAGATCACGTAACCAGGAGTGGATCATGCTACCGTCACGATTCTTCAGTCGAAGACAGTACCAACTCCTCTCCCGCACAGGCCGCCAGAGTTAAGACCCCTCGAAGATCTATCCACAGGAAGAGGACGCCTGAGTCTCGTTCCCAAGAACGGGACTCCTGGAAGGTGGTCCCTAGATATCATTCTCCAGAACGATCTCGCCCAAGGAATGAATCCGGATATCCATTGTCGAAGGCCATCGAGAAGGCAAAGCTACCTCCCAATTTTCGAATGCCTCAATGTGACCTCTACGACGGGACTGGGGATCCAGGAGAACATGTTTACCAGTTTCAAACAAACATGCTACTCCTCCAGGTTTCAGACGCTGTCATGTGCAGAGCATTTCCTACCACTCTAAGGAAAGCAGCACATGCATGGTTCAAATCTCTACAACCAAGGTCCATCTACTCCTTCGGCCAATTATCGGATCTTTTTCAAAAACACTTTGTAAGCAGTCGCTCCCGAAGAAAGAACTCGGCAAGTCTGCTGAACATTGTGCAAGAGAAAAATGAGTCTTTGGCATGCTTTCTCGGACGATTCAACGCAGCCACCTTGGGAATTGATAACTTGGACGAGTCCGTGAAGTATACTGCATTCCTCCGAGGCCTTCGACCCACATCCAAGTTCGCATTCTCTGTGAACAAAAGTCCTCCAGGTAATATGAAAGCCCTTCTCGAGAAGGCTAACAAATATATTCAAGCTGAAGAATACCTGGAGACACACAGAGGACGGCGTGGAGAAGGGAAGGAAGAACAGAAGAAACGGTCTCGGGAATTAACTCCTCCCCAAGGAGGAAAGCCGACAAAACGTTCCAAGTATGATGAACGGCGTCCCAAAGAACCGTTCGCTTGGGAAAATCTGACACCCCTCAATGCAAAACCATCACAGATTCTTCACGAGATCAAGGAGAATAAGGCTCTCCAGTGGCCGGACAAGCTGAAATCTCGACCAAATAAACGGAACAAAGATTTATGGTGTCACTTTCACAACGATCATGGCCACACAACTGACAATTGCGAGTCGCTTAAACGAGCAATTGAGGCCCTTATCAAGCGTGGCCAGTTGAGAAAGTTTGTAGCTCCTAAAGAAGATAGACAACAGACACCTCCAGCCATGGAAGGAAGAGAAGATCGAGAAGAGAATGCGGGTATTATCAACACTATATCTGGGGGATTAGCCGCAGGAGGTTCATCAGGACGGGCTCGAAAAGCATACGCCAGAGAAGTATACATAACGAGTCAGCCCCCAGATAAGAAATCCAAAACGGTACCCGTAGCAGCCATCACCTTCTCCGATGAAGATTCGAAGGACTTACAAACTCCTCATGATGACCCATTAGTCATTACAGTTAGAGCTGGGAACTTTGATGAAAAGCGTGTCTTGATTGATAACGGAAGTTCTGCAGAAATCTTATTTTTTGATGCATTCAAAAAGATGAACATTCCAACGGACCGTCTCCGAAAGATGGATACTCCGTTGTATGGATTCTCCAATCATCCAGTTGCAGCCGAAGGTATTATCGCACTCCCAGTTGCGATTGGCACACCTCCAGCACAAGCCAACTTCATACTTGATTTTGTGGTGGTCAAGGTCCCCTCAGCATACAACGCCATATTAGGACGACCAGCACTCAATCAATTACAAGCTGTAGTGTCAACTTATCACCTCAAGATGAAATTTCCCACGGAACACGGGATTGGAGAGGTGAAAGGGGACCGGACTATAGCTCGTCAATGCTACGTAACTTCGTGCCGACCAAAGAAGGCAAAGAAATTGGACTCAGAGAAAATCTTGATTTGATAGAAGAAGTTCGGACTCAAGCCCATGAACGATCCGTTGTTATAAAATAACGCGTCGCGCAGTAGCATCTTGCCTCAAGGCAAGACACTTCTTTTTCAGGGGGATAAGGGCCCAGACCTTATCAAAACCCCAATCATTTAAAAATTATCTTTAGAAAGATAATTTCAAATTAATGGGTTGTTAAGCAATCCAATGTAAACTTTATCTTTTGCTCTAGCAATAAAGTTATTTTTGCTCTCAGTATTATTGTGGGCTTAGCCAAAACATTCTGTCCGAACAGAGTGATGGCCGAATACTCTGCCCGAACAGAGTGATCAATGTAGCCAAAAACATTCTGTCCGAACAGAGTGATGGCCGAACACTCTGCCCGAACAGAGTGATCAATGTAGCCAAAAACATTCTGTCCGAACAGAGTGTATAACTCTTGGGTTTTATAAAAATACAAGAGAAGGCCAAACGGATTAGCTACAGATCTAAGTCCGTGAAGAAACAAAAGTTAATGGGGGCACCGTCACTCTACTAAAGCTTTTGCTTCTTTGAATTATAGGCCGAGCGGGGGTGCTTGACTTCTTTGCCAACTCTTTAAGTGACGAATAAAGGGTTTGAGCCAAAGTAAAAATCAATAATACTGTGTGAATGGTAAAGACAAACCATGAGAAACACATAGTAAAGCATAACATCATGAAATAAAATATAAAGAGTTTTACAATAAGCCCTTGAACGGGCATCAAAATTCTTTGTCTGTATAAAGCAAAAAGCCTAGATACAAAGGCTAAAATCTAAGGCTCGGGGGCATCACCAGAAGGACCTTCCCCTGGAGGATGAGAAGCTGCAGCATCACCTGCCTCTGATGGCAGAACAGTCTCTCCAGACGGAGATATCACCGCAGGCAGAATGAAGTCATCCAAGGAGATACCAGGAAAGAGCTCAACAAACATCTCCTTGGCCTTCGCGAAACCAAGCTCATAAATCTCAAGGCCATCGTCGGTCCGCTTCTTCAGCCACTCATCCTCAGCGTTTCCATCCAAGAAGTTGCGGATGCCTTGGTCATGAGCTCTAGTCACCTCTTCTGCTGCCTTCCTCTTGACTCACTCAAGCCTTTTCTCCAGAGTCGCAATCTGAGCAAGATGATCTGCCCCTTGCTTGCTCAGCTCTTCAGCAAGATGAGAAGCTTCTTGTGCCTCCTTTACAGCTTTCCTCTTCTGTTGAGCCTCACCTGCTGCCACCTGACTCGCCATCTCAAAGCGAGAAAGCATCTCAGATCCGCTAGCATACATCTGGAATGAAGGTTGGAACCATCAGCTAAATGAAAGTTGAAAATAAAACAGAAACTTAGTTGAGACAAAGGACATTACCGTATAGACGGCCTGGGCAAAGGAGCAGGCAAAGGTCTCATGTGTCTGAGTCTGGAAGACCTCTTTGTCTCGAGGTAGAATTCCATGAAGAAGATGCTGCTCCAAGACCTGGCTATCCGGCAACCCAAGGTCATCACGCCTAAGTGTCCACCGCGGTCGAAAGATCGGATCGTCATCAATGGACACTTGCTCCAAGATGCGTGGAGAACGTTTTGGAGGAATGACTCTAGTCCTCTTAGGAGCAGGGGGCAACTCCACAGTTGGCCGCTTCGTTTTTAGCTTCCCCTTGGCTTTCTGAAGAACGCCAAGAAAACCTCCTTGGGGCGATTTTCCACTTCTGCTAGCCATCTCTGCAATAAAGAAAGAGTCGTTCGAGCAGAATCGTGTTCGAACACTCTGCCCGAACAGAGTGACCGTGGCCGAACAGAATTTTGCCCGAGCATAATCCCGTCTGAACACTCTGCTCGAGTAGAGTGACAACGGCCTAACAGATTCCTGCCCCAGCAGAATCGTGTCCGAACACTCTGCGCGTACAGAGTGACCGTGGCCGAACAGAAACCTGCCCGAGCAGAATCGTGTCCGAACACTTTGCCCGAATAGAGTGACTGTGGCCGAACAGAATTCTGCCCAAGCATAATCCCGTCCGAACACTCTTCCCAAGCAGAGTGACAACGGCCGAACGGAATTATGTCGGAACATAATCCCGTCCGAACACTCTCCGCGTACAGTGTGACCGTGGCCGAGCAGAAACCTGCCCGAACAGAATCGTGTCCGAACACTCTGCCCGAACAGAGTGACCGTGGCCAAACAGAATTCTGCCCGAGCATAATCCCATCCGAACACTCTGCCCGAGCAGAGTGACAACGGCCGAAAAGAATTATGTCCGAACAGAATCCCGTCCGAACACTCTACCCGAGCAGAGTGACAGCGGCCGAGCAGAATCATGTCCGAACTCGTCGCCCGTGCAGACGTCCTAACTTTGTTTTCTTTGTGCTCTCAAGAGCCTATGGGTAAAACTCTAACGAGTTTGACTAGAGAAAAAATCGAGTGGAGGTCAATGGAGTTTTCTTAGGCAGAGATTTCAATTGAACTCTTTTGGAGAAAAGGAGGTTTTCTATGGATAGAGCTCGGAAAACTATCCGAAATAAAAAAAAAAATTCACCTCAAACGGATATCCAAGCAAAAAGTTATGGACTTTTCAAGTTCTCAAGTGATAGTACAACTATATTTTCTGCTCGGATTAGACATACGAGGCCGACCAGTTCAGTGGCAATTTGTTCTCATTCCGCACGCGAGGTCAAGGGTTCGAATCTGCTCAGACACATGAGCAATAAAGAGTTCTTTACTTTTTCAACAAAGGGTTCATTTGATTGGGCCTCTCCACCATCAGGCCCGCGTCCGCGCAGCAAGCCTGCACAGCAGGTCCGAGCAGATCATGGTCCGAGCCCAACGTCCGAGCAGGGAAAAATGTTGGGGCTTCTCAGCTCGGGCCATAATCCGAGCAGGCCATGGTCAGACCAGATCCGAGCAGATCGTGGTCCGAGCCCAACGTCCGAGCAGATCGTGGTCCGAGCAGGGCATGGTCAGACCAGATCCGAGCAGATCGTGGTCCGAGCCCAACGTCCGAGCAGAAAAATCCGAACAGGCCCATAGTCCAAGCAAGACATGGTCCGAACAGAAAAAATTCGAAGAGAACTCTGCCCGAGCAGAACCACCTTGTCCGAACAGAGCACTCTTTGAATATTTGAAATGTCAGACAAACAGATTCAATTCTGTTTTTGGCATATTTCGCTATCACCAGTGAAAAAAGTGTGCTTCCACCCTCTTTATTAACGCTGGTAAAAGCAGGGGGCATATGATATAGCTAAAAATATCCCTACAATCTACGGACAACACGTGGCAGTTGTACACGTAACCCATACTGGCTCATTACTGATATGGCACTTACCATACCAATCACCGGGCAGAATCCTAAAGAAGCTATAACTCTATCAGCAGAGATTGATATGGGATCCTCTAGGATTTTAATGAGATTCTGAATAGAATTGACCAAAGCCCAGTCCTACTAGGACTCCTTCTTCTACCACTATACAAAGGGGTCAAGCCCCTCAGGTACAGACAAGTTCACACACAATCACACATTGTGTCTTACTGCTTCTTCAGAGTTCTACATTGTTAGCCATCTCTGACTTAAGTATCGGAGCGTTCCCCCAACCCCACCCGGCGGTCACTCCGTATTCTCTTTTGCAGGCCTGATTTCTGGTGTGGTTCCCGATCCAGTTTTTAGCTGCAACAGTGATAAATTATCATATTCCCCCTCAAAGTTTCATAATTTATTCACAATGACCTCGGTACATTAACTCTCCACTCGAAAATAGGATATTTGCTAAACTGCCATTGGTACATAAAACTCAAAGTTCAGTATGAAAATATATGTTTTCTTTGTGTGGGGCATTAAATCAGTGGTCCAGTACCATATAAATGATTTTTGGGGGAGAAAAGAAAACCCAGCCTTTAGTGATGCCCCTAAAGCATCCGATCAAGTGAGGTAATCCGAAAAGGACTACTAATAAATCTTTATTCTTTTAATTTTGTTTTTCTTCTTTCATTTGTTTATTGATTGATGGGTGTGTTTAATGGTACTATTTTTGTCATATTCTCTTCATTGATTTGATTCCTTTCATTAGGTGTTTTTTTTTCCCTTCAAAGTCTTAGCATTTGATTTATCGGAAAGCTACATTACGGGGGGTGGGGGCATAAACCAAACCTATGAGATCTTAGAACCTACATATATATACTTGAAAGAGAAGAAATTATAACTTAAACCAACGACATAACGAATTGAAGCAATTTCAATTTTGTCTACTATATCAGTTCTTCTACCAGCTTACTGAAGGAAGCTCTCATCTTTCTTTCTTTTTTCTTTTTTTCATTTTTCATTTTTCATTTTCTTTTTGTGATGAACGGTAGATATCAGAAAGAACAAGTTACGTGACTAAGAAATACTTAGGGCAGAACATATCTTATAGTACCAGACTTAACTCGCTTTCCTGAGCTCTCGTCGAAAATTGCATGAAAGTTTTTTAAGTTGTCCCGACGAGTTGATCTAACCTAACCAACGTAAAAATAGTATCACGAGAATCTTAATGGATATTGATAATAAGAAAGAAACCAATGCTGTTTACCTTCTTTTTTTCTCTTTTTCTCTACTTTGATCCTACCATATCTATTACTACATCACAACATCATAATAATAAAACCCTCCAAAACAACATATCCTTTTCAAGATCAACATAAAGTTTAGTGCGAGAGTCCGCTACTAAATTTGCTTCTCTATAGCAATCAAAGGAGAAAATACGCAACGAAGTAGAAATACGACAATTTTTGGCATTATTGCAAGGGATGGTGCATTTCCAATAAAAACATATCAGTAAGAACTCTTTTGCCTGTAACCATAAGTTGCCTTTAGAATTGCAGATTTGCAAACCGCTTAGAAGGCTCTTGCTTTGGCTTTCATATTCGCTTTCTCTAAAAGAGCTTCCATTACCCACTAACCGAGGGTTAACTCGTGGAACGTCCATCAGAATTCAACTTTTCAAAATTATCGAAGAAGTAAAAGAAGCTTTGACAACTTTAAGGCTTGACTTCTGATATTTAGAACAAGAGAAAGTCGAAATGACATTGGCTACATTCGTCTTGATTATACAAAGAGGCAAAAGAGGCAAGATCCCAAAGTAAGGCACGTACAATAGAAATTATCCTTCGAGAACAAATTACATTGTCAAATTTGATCGATTCATGTTCTAAATAATAGGAGTACGAAACATGGCAGTTCGGACCCAATAGATGTCTCAAAGAAATCGACAAGTAGCATCTAGAATGAAGACCGAACCTAACAAACAAACAGTTTGTATGCTTTAAATTATCATTAATGTCATGGATAGCAATTTGCAATTTGGATGCGAGCACCTTAAGGAGCAATAGGAAACGAACTTGTCCATTTCCAAGTTGGCATAGATGTGACTAGTTCCTACTCCAAAGGCATATTTTGCAAAAGTTGTAGTTGTAGGCTTGAAAATTATGAGACCGTGGGGGGTTGTACCCACCTACTGGACCATTGCAGTTGTATTTGTACTTTAGATTCCACTGCAGTTTCTTTGCTTGAAAATAGCAGGCATTACATGTAATACTCTTGATGTGAGAGAGACAGAGATCAAATTGATGTAAATTTGAATATTAGAACTGCAAGTTCATAAATTTACAAACCATTCGAGAAAAATTCAGCAAGTCCTTTTTCTCAACCCGAAATTTCACAACACGAAAGCAAACAAATAAAAATCAAAAGGATCTTGGTTTGGCAACAATGGTAGAATGCTTCAAAATGTGCAGACTGAACTGCCCGCCCTTTTCTGATGTATCGATCTTCGACTGACCGGGAGGTGGCAATAGCTCGAAATTCTGAACCAAACGTCCCAAGGTGATACCAAGGATTGGCAGTGCAAGAATAATTCCAGGGCAACTCCTTCTGCCCACACCGAAAGGAAGGTACCTGAAGTCGTTGCCATTAGCCTCAACCTTGGACTCTTCTTCCAAGAAGCGCTCGGGCCTGAACTCTTGCGGGTCCTTCCAGTGAGCTGGGTTGTTCGCCAGCCACCAAGCATTGACCAAGATTTTGCTCTCAGCCGGGATGTCGTAGCTGCCAAGCTTTGCATCGTGCAGGTTCATGTGGGGGACCAAAAGAGGAATCGCCATCCGGAGGCGAAGGGTCTCTTTGATCACAGCCTGGAGATAGGGTAGTTTGTGGGTGTCTGGCTCGGTGAGCTGCACTCCGGGTCCAAGCACAGTGTCGAGCTCCTGCCTGAGCTTGTTCTGGATTTCCGGGTGGTTCACGAGCTCCGCAATCCCCCATTCTACTGACCATAATGTTGTTTCAATTGCTGTTTCATGACACACACATCAAAACTTAGCAAGCATTGAAAACGATTCACCCAATACATGGTATTGTTTTACATAATTTTATCTAAGTTGAACAGGATTTCATCATTGCGAGACAGGCGAAGCCAGCTTAACCATGGAGTTATGCATGCACCATATGTATATATGGTTTTCTTAATCATGGAGCTATGCTTGTACCATATGCATACATGGTTTCCTTCTAGCAAACCGTATCATAAACGGCAGGAACTCCCCAGATTGAGAGCCGTCTTTATATGAAATTTCATTGCCAGTAAACAAACTAAATTTTGCACTAAGCAACGAAGATGAGAAAAGTATTGAAGGCAATAACAAAAATAAAGGCACATAAGGCACAAAATTTACATCGTTCAGCAAAAGCTTAATTCACGATAGTAGCAGCGATTTTAATATAGCGATTTTACTATGTATATTAATAGAGATGACGTATTCTATCTCTAAAATAGCTCATATCTCTTAACTCTAAAAAATAACGTAAAGACGACTTATATATTTAACGCTAAGTAGCGACCCATTCCGAATAATCTGCAAAACACAAACAGGTCTGGTAGGCACATTGCGTAATTTTCGAATCACTGGAATCGCAAATAGGTTTTTATCCTAAGTAAATTGTCACATAAATTGAATTTCTGATGCCCCAGTATACCGCCAAATCTTTCGGCTATCATCTCCATTCTCCGACCTAAGGCCAACTCTACTTAGATGTTGACCATCGTGCTTATTGCGCTAACGATGATGTCGTCTAGCATTTTGGTAAAAGCTGGACACCTACTCCTGAATTAGATGGACAGTTGGAATTGCCTGTTCCTCGTTCATATCTAATCTTCTTAGAAAAGCCTACCAATTGGTGGTTGTCAAGCCCCTTTCAATCACTTCAATTAATTAGTAGGGCACACCTAAAGGTCCAACATCTGAATTGTCTTATACTCCAACTTGCATAACCACAATTACACTAGGTAGGGTTCTACCAGCAACGGGTACCGGCCAAGTGCAATGGTTCTTGAATTGTTTTCTTGGCAATGCCAAAAATTGAACCCTCGTCCCTATAACTTGTATTTCAAACGGTATTGACCCTAGAATATGCCAACTTTAATTTTTAAAAATCTAGTCATCTTGGTCCCAAGATCCCACCCAATCTTCCACAGGTTACCCCAGATCTTTTATGGTATCAAACTTATCTCAAGGCTATGAAAAGTCAGAACCCAACAACACAACATGAAAAAGTTTGCGACTTCTTCGGTTTTTCTGCCATAACTTTAATGGGCATGGAGAGATCCATGTGCACACGGATAACTTCTTAACTAAAAAGTCTACTAACAGAACTAGGCCAACCCAACTTGCATGCGTTTAATAGTTAATTAACCTCGAGCCACAACCCTCTTGACCCCCATTCTTCTTCTTCTTCTTCTCTAGAAAAACTTCATCAATGAAAACTATTATAAACGCATGCACGGTATATGAAATGACCAGACTATGTGCCGACACAGTACATTCCAGAGTTACACAGAGTGCACGTGACACTGCTAACATGTATAATGCCTGCCTCTGCCAATTCTTAAAGCTTTCTTTTGTATTGTCGGTTGAATTATTAGTTCCTAATTTCTTGAGGCTATCGACTTGCATGAACTTTTATACCATTAACTTTCATGATTAAGTCCGCCCTGTCCTGAAATATCAGGTTATTAGCACAGGAAAATTGGCTGTCAGATAGCACCTTAAGTGCCTTATTCAGTTGAAGGCTTCAAACTTGCATTGCCAACTTTCAAGTCAACTAGATATCCGGAGTTCTCTCATTAAATAGTGTTTAGATGATAATAATTTTTATACTACAACTAAACCTGTATTCGATAGTTGGTCTGTTCATTATTTTCATCGAACTTACTTATCTAATCTATGTATGATGCGCGTATTGCTCTATAATCCTAAAGCGAATAACACTAAATATAGACTTCGACTTCGGGCAACGCATGATCTAACACCCTTGATTATGACTTAAAACAAGAGATGTGTAAGCTCGCATCATACAGAATAAATAATAATTTGATAATGGTGATCACTATGTACTAAAATCAGTCGTACAATACTCGTTTGTCTCCCGCCATAGATACTGTCAGAGTGAGATCTATCCTTCTTCAGTACTGACAATCCTGAAGACGATGACCCACTCCTTTCCATGTCATTTTGGCAAGTGGCCTTCAATTTTTGCACATGAAAATTGCCCATCTCTAATACATGTATCAACCAAAGAATGGAGGGAGTAGAAGAAGCATACCCGCAACATTGATGTTCTCAACAATGTAAAGCACGTTGTCCTCGTTGATCTCTCCCTTCTGCTCAGCTTCAAGGATGTGATCAATGGCGCATTTCAGGCTATTGCTGTCCATGCTCTTTGTGCTTCCAAGCTTCCTGTAATTCCGATAAAATCAAGATAAAAATAACTGTTTAAGCGATCATTGAACGGTACAAATGTCATGGCAGCCCGCCAGCCCAGTGCACGATGTCACACCATCTTCCCAACGTAAACAGAATCGGAAAAATGTTTTAGATTGGCTGTCAAGGCATTATTAAAATCTTCCAAGACAGAAATAACTACAAAACAGAAAGGAGAAAAAAGAAAAAAAAATGCTGACTGGATTGTGAGAAGATAGCTATAAGTTCTCATATAACATAATTAATGATCGTTAAATGTAGTTAGTGATATTTTTACTATCATTATTCTCAGTGACAATTCCTGACGGTATCGTAATTATTAAATAAAAAAAATTAAAACTATAAATCGGCGTTTCTAACTGTTTTAGAAAGGGACCGTAGCAAAACATTCTAACTGTCACATCCCCATGTCATCGTTAGGCTTCCTTAAGAAACGAGTGACGGTTGCACACGCGATGCGTGTGCAAGAATAAAATTAATAGTGTAAATTTTGTTAAAATGTAAATTTGTAAAACTAAACATATTTTATGAGTAGTTAGTTACCAATTAAGATCTTTATTTTGCCAATTTTTATAATTTTACGCGCGTAACACCCAAAAAGGTGTTTTACGATTTTACCCTCATTTTGGACATGTGTCAGCACCACAGACACTCTTAATGTAACACCAAAAGGGTATGACACCAAAAAATGCCTTCTCATTATATATAGTATAGATAGATATAGATATAAGCTTAACCCCCACCATAATAAAAATATACTAAAAAATTAAAAATTACTACCAATTTCGTCTAAAAATAATTGATCAATTTTTCTTCTTAGCTATTCCAAAAAATTGACCACCTTCAAAATCGGGAACAATTTTGTAAATATTTTTTCGTATTTACTTTTTTTATATTTTTTTAATTTTATTTCTCCCTCCACATTTAATTTCTTACCAGCTCATTTTCTCTCTTCTATAATTAAATTACTATTCGCTTAATATTATTCAGAAGATGCTGTTAAAATTAGTGCGGACAATATCTGAAAATATAATTATTAGTATGTTTAATGGTCATTAATTGTTGTCAAACTCTTATAATTATTAATATGTTTAATCTTCCTCCAACTTTTCTCTGCCGACTCCCCCTGTATATCTCTCTCGTAATAAAATGAGAAACATAAAATATATAATTGATGTCAAAGTAAATGAAGTAACAATTTTGAGACCGAGGGAGTTAGCACTTACTTTCTTTTTTCATCGACAAAATAATCCTTGAAAAGCTGCAGTCTCCTCTCCTTAACCTCCTTGCAAATCTTTAAGTAACCCCTCAAGAAGGGCCTCAAGATTGGGATGAAATCGCCATAGTTATACTCGAAGCTCTGTGCCAGCCTGCTCCTCTCCCCATTCAACGCCTTCAGCTTGACAAACAAGGGATCCTCCTCACTCTCAAACCGACTGTCGAACATGATCCTGTACATGTTGTTGTACATCATCAGCTGCAACCGCCTACGCAGCACGATCCCATTGGTCGCCGCCTCCGGGTTCTTCCTCACATCCTCCACAACACGCGCCACCTCATCCTCCCACCCGTGCCTGTACTGCTGGACCACCTTGTTGGTGAAAAATGGGACGGTCATGATCCGCCTCATCTTCCTCCAGTGCTCGCCGTACACCGTAAACACCATGTCCTGCCCCTTCCCCGTGAAGATATCGAACACGACGTTCCGGGTCCGGGACCCGAACTCGACCCCCTGGGTGTGCAACACTTCCTTCGCCAAGTCCGGTGAGGACACCACCACTAGATTGCGCTGCCCCATTCGCAGCATGAAAGCCTCGCCGAACTTCTTGGCCAAGTCGGTGAGGTTACGGTGGTTGAGGTCGTCGCCGACTTGGAGCCAGTTTCCGAACACGGGTACGGGTATGGGCCCGGGTGGAAGCTTGAACCGCTTGCCCCGGAGCTTTGAGACGGTTATGGCGGTGACGACGGCGAAGAAGAGACCTATTAGGGTCTTTTCCAAGAGGTGGAGATCCATCGCGGCGCACGCTAGAGGGGTTGGCGGTGGTTGATGGTGGTGGTTATTACTGGTTGGAAAGTTGGTGATGGGTGTGCATTTATAGAGGGTAGCGGGGGTTGAGCGGGAGATGTTAGGTGGGGGTTGTGCGGAGTTGGTGGCCTTGATTTGAAAAACATATTACTGTAATCCGATTTAACAAATTACGACTCAATCTGTGTAGCAATAACTAAAATTACCGTAATTTGGATTTTCAAAGGTGATTTACTACTCTTCCCAAGTACCTATAACTATTCACCCTCAAAACGTGACTCTAATTTAGATTTTAAAAAGTGGTTACCACTTTTCTTGAACAGCAATATGACTGTAAATCAGATTTAAAAAAAATAGTTACGACTCTTCTTAAGTGTTAATAATTAATCACTCGAATAATATGAATGTTAAGAAGTGATCACGACTCTTCTTGAGTAGAAATAATTAATCATTACTAAATGTGACTGTAATTCAAGTCTAATAAAAGGTTACGACGACTTCTTTTATGTAACAATAATCTAATTACAACTAAAACACTGTGAAAGATGCTCTTAAAGTTTGTACGGACAATATCTGTAAAAAAATACATATGTAATTATTATTAGTATGTTTAATAGTCATTAATTGTTGTCAACTCTGTGAGCCAAAACTTATCCAGAATTTGAGTAGGCAGTGGAGGGTTTGACGGCGTGAGATTTAACGGTGGGTTGGATCGGTAGGAAACAGGGGATTTGACGGGGAAGGGTTGGCGGAAGGGGTAGGTGAGTGGGATTGGTGTGGACCGAGGACAAGTGTGTGAAGTGATTTATTCTAATTTCTAATATTGAAGTTGCCAAATTGCCCAATTTTATTCAAACATCTTGGTTGTATCCCACCAGTCTGAAGCACAGTCTAACTTTGAATTACCTTTCAGAAAAGAAAATTTTAAGAGAACATTGTGTACCATAATTATAAATACAGTACTAAAATGCGTAGCGTTTTTTTCATAAAATAGAGCGTTCCGATACCAGTACCGTCTCAAATTTTTTTATCAATAGTATACATTTGTAATATTCATTCATTGGTTCACTAACAAAATATACATGTAATTTCTCACTGACAGCTCATCTAGAATAAAATATTTGTCATGTAGAGCTTGAATAACATTAATTTTCAAACAAATTAAATAGCTTATTCAATTGAATTACCTCCTCTAGGATCATCTTCCCCTCCCCCTCCCCCCTTTCAACAATCTCATTCGTAAAGTCTTATCTAAGAATAAATTGTATGTTCAATAATAATGTCTTCAAATTCAAGAATAAATTGTATTTATATTTGTGCATGTATGTGAGCCTCACGCACATATGTGTAAAGCAGTATATTATATATACGAATGAATATGATCAAAACTTTCAGGTATAAGTAGATCAAAACTTTCAGGTATAAGTAAATCAAAACTAAGTGAATATTATAAATAAGAAGCGACATAAGCTTTGATTGGTAAGAAAGAACATATGATATTTTTTCTATTTAGTCTTTATATAGTCAATTAAAAAAATTTCTAACAAAATTTGTTATTTTTACATTGGTAAGAAACCGGTACAATACATAATATCTTGGCCGGTACGTAATTTTCGGTCGATATCACATGTACCAGTCTGTACAACCAGTACAAAACGATATTTTGACTGGTACAAAATGTAAAAGGAAAAGACAGTACGTATCGACCGGTAACGATACGGTATTAATTATTATGTTGTGTACAACATCTTTGCTGTATTAAGCATTAAAATGTATTTAAGTAAAAAATTGTCATTACTATAATATTGACAATGGCAACAAAGCATTTTGACAAGTAATTTTTTTTTGAACTAAAACTACTACAACATTAATGTTGTACTCTAAAAGATTCTTTCGGTTGGAGTATAATTTTATTTTGATATTTTTGTACGGTGACCATAAATGGGTGGTTAATTAAATGCTCAATTATTTGACTTCTAGATTAGTATTTTCCCTGTTTAAGTTGCTTGACATACTAAAATGGGCAATCTAAACTCATTAAAATGTGCTCTTTCCAATTTTTTTCTTTTCCCGTTTTTTCTTGTCACAAATTGATTAGCAAGAGAAAACTAAATATCTAGATTCGCAGCGCAAAGAGCATCTTGAGCACATTATGCATCCACGTTCTAGCACAAGCTTATCCATGGAATAGTTTGACTTTTGCCTTGATGCAGGCTTTATTCTCTCCATTTATTTTTAATTGATCGTATTTGACTTGTACACTTATTTAAGATCTGAGTTATCTTTTAAGATCTGAGTTATCTTGTGGTTTATACGCTTTTACATGTTGTCTCTCGTGTTTACAACTTTTGTAATAATGTCCCTTGAACTTGACAAAACCATTACAAATAGTTCCAAAACCGAATGGCCGTTCAAATTCGGCCATTAATGAGCCACGTGCACAGCACACCCAATTTTTGCATGGGTAAATCAGTCATTTCCGATCCCAATCCCTCTGAAAACCCTAAACCTCCATTACTTTCTTATCTCTCTTCCTCTCCTAGAACCTAAATTAGAAAGATTGGAATAGGAAATGAAGAGAGAGTATGTTTCGATGGAACCAGAACATAGATTCTACATATGGAAGACCTTACCACCAACCCTGCTCCGCGAGCTCTTGCTCTTCGGTTCCATCTACCACTTTTGCAATGCGTTTCTCATGGAAGAATCGACGATGTTGCTCTCTCTTCCATGGAAGACGCGCCTTGCCCTTATGCTAATCTCCACCGTGACCGACGCCTCCCGCCGTCGCAACGACACCGTGAACAAGCCGCCTCCTCAGCATGCTCGACTTCAAAAGCTCGCCGACCCCAACCCTGTCAACGGCGTCAAGTCCTTCGATGTTGCAGTCGACCCGTCTCGTTGTTCCTGCTCTCGTCATCATTCCCATCCATCTGACACGGCTGAGGACCACTTTGATTGGGGCCCTCATCACCGATTCCATAAGCCATATCGTTCTCTCTTTCTTGGTTGCCTCCTTCAATTGGCAATTCAACTCGCGTTTCTTTTCCTCTCACGGGCTTTCAATACTTGACACTAGATCGTCTCGTGACAGACTGAGAAGAATCAGGCTTCATCGGCTTCTCAAGAGCCCGCCGACCCCTAACCCCGTCAACAGTGTCAAGTTCTTCGACGTCGTCGTCGACCCGTCTCACGCCTCTGGTTCCGCATCTACGTCGCCACCGCCGCCGACAAGCTCCCTGTCGTCGTGTTCTCCCACGGCGACGTATTCGTCTACCTCAGCCTGGACTGGAAGGCGTACGATGGAGAGGTTCCTCCTTGAGCTTACATAGATTCGACATATGTCAAACTTCCTAGTTCAGGTGATTTTTGTTTTAACATCAAATTTAGGGTTCTAGGAGAGGAAGAGAGAGAGAGAGAAGAAAGTAATGGAGGTTTAGGTTTTCAGAGGGATTGGGATGGGAAATGACCGATCTACCCATGCAAAAACCAGGTGTGCTCTGCACGTGGCTCATTAACAGCCGAATTGTAACGGCCGTTCGGTTTTGGAGCTATTTGCAATGATTTTGTCAATCTCAAGGGACATTATTGCAAAAGTTGTAAACACAAGGGGTAAAGTGCAAAAACGTGTAAACCACAAGGGATGATTTTGTAACTAACCCTATCTTTTATAAATTTTTTATTCTATCCAATAGATATAAAGAGAGGGAGAGGAGCAAAAAAAAAGCGGGTTAGGTGAGAAAAATAGGTTGGTGGATCATTAAATATGGAAAGAGAAATATAATAAAAAAATTATAAGAAATGTAAACATGAAAAAACGTCTGTGGAATCTTTTTAAAATTTAAAAGGTGGTCAGTTTTTTTGGTACAGCCCAAAAAGGAATATGATCAAATATTTAGGGGCCATCCATTTCTTGGCTTGATTGTAATTTATCATGCTCGTAGGATAGGGCTGTGTAGTTGATGTATTGTTTCGTTGAGACTAAAATACATGTGTATATATAGATACACATATATGACTTCTCAAAGAAAAAGAAATTTTGACTTTTGCCATGTAAAGCAAGTTGCAATCTATCTCTGCTTAGCTTTATTGATAGTATCTTCCTCCGGTTAACAGGAAAATTTAGGAAATATTCTCAATATCTAGATAGCTCAAACTTTAAGGTTTATGTTAGGGAAAATTGCAGAAACTATCCTCATGGTTTGGGTTAGTTGCAAAAAGACCCCTGCCTTTATAAAAGTTGCAAATGACCTCCTGAAATAGTAAAAGTGTTGCAACTGTTAGACAAATCGTCTAAATTAACAGAGCGTGTTCGTTACGCTCTTGACTAATGCGTTTTAATAGATTTTGATACCTTAAAATGACAAAAATACCCTCATTTTCTTTTTTTACTTCTATTCAAATCTCAATTTCTCTCTAATCTAATCTTCACCAAGCCCATACACAGCCCATTTCTTCCACCACCTACTGCACCACCACCGCCATGAACCCTTCCTCGTTGCTGCTAGGTCCATTTCCCCCCACCACGAACCCCACAGCAAAATCGATCTGCATCCCCCCGTGAACTCGATCTGCATCGCCACATCGATCCATTTGTCCCCCCGCGATTGAGGCCCTTCATCGGCACAAGCCCACCCCCTGATTAGGGCTGGCGCAAGCAAACAGGTGAGGCAACTGGAAGAGGATGATGGATCGAGATGGTGGTGCCAGAGCAAGTATGTGGTTGATGGTGGGTGCTAGCGGGCGACGACACTGGTCATGGTGGGTGGACAGGGGTAGTGGTGAGCTTAACGGGGCTTGATCGAAATTGTAGTTATAGGGTTCCCCCCCCCCCCCCCGAATGGTCCTGGTTTCAGATAGGCTAGGGTTTTGGTTGTTGAATCAGGCTGGTGGTGGCGCAATTGGCTAGGGTTTATGGTGGTCAATCGGTGGAGCAGTTGGATAGGGTTAATGGCTGGCCGAGGGAGGGGGAAAGAGAGGGAGCGCCGATCACCGGCAAAGGCTGAGGTGCAGGCAGAATGACCATACAACAGCCGGCGACCAAGACTGGGACGGGTAGATCCGGCGATGGGCATCATTCAAAAAAAATTAAAATTAAAAAACCCTAGATCTAAAATTAGGGGTTATATAGAGGGGCAATTTAGGAAGTTCAACTATTCTGTTACAGAAATCATCAGTTGCAATACTTTTGCTAATTCAGGCGGTCATTTGCAACTTTTGTAAAGGCAGGGATCTTTTTACAACTGACCCAAACCATGAGGGTGGTTTACGCAATTTTCCCTTTATGTTATTGAGTGCATCAAAGGACCAAGATTCTTAGCTTTTAACAAAAAACATATATATATATATATATATATATATATATATATATCGGTTTAAATATATTTTATAATAAATTATAAATATTAACAACAACGACAAAATATCAATAAAATCAGTAAAAACGTTTATCTAGAACTCTCAAAATCTGCATCGGTGCACATTAACTTCACTTCGCTCGACCTCAAAGATATCAGCAATGGAGTTAAACCTAAGCGCCTATTACACTAACCCATCCACAAGCAAGAACTCATGTGCAATGGGAGATGGTGAATGGGGTTATCCGTCTACGTGTGAACTTGCCTAACGGGCCGCCGAGTTTTTTTCTCATAAATTGGGATTGGGAAGGAGAATCTCCTAGCCATCATGGACAATATTAGAATAGGAAGATGAATCTCCTTACGCCCGAGTTGGATGTCCTATGTGCAAGGATACGCGATAGACATAATAACAATACTTTTAAATATTATTTGAAAATAAGAAAAGTATACCGTTTGAGAATTGTTAAGATAACTTGGGAAATTACAGCAAAAGCAACGTCATGAGAAAACAACTAAATTTGTCGAGAAGTTCTAGAAATAATTCGAGTACTTGTGGCTTATATAGCATTTTAAGCTTTAGAATGAGTCCCACGTTAACGTATTTTTGAGGTGAACACCTCTCTCTCACCAAGGAGCTGCGGTCCACGTTTTAATGGTCCTCACTATGTTGATTGGCAATATGTGTCGTCAAAGATGCAGCCAAGTTTTCCTATTTGACAAGTACATGCATGGTAGCAAAGTCTAGAGCTTTGGGGCGTGTCCTTGGGATTTCTGGAATATAGTAGTGGCAATAATGAACAAAAAATTAGATGGGCTCTTCCATGGATCGGGGTTAAGATTTTTCCTTAATAAAATGGTAAAATTGCATAACTCGGTAATAAATATTTAAATTTGAGCGATTCATGTGAAGAAGAAGACCGTATGATTAATTTGGATATTGTAGACTCGCTTTGGAGCGAGCGTAGGAACTAACTCATCCTATTTAGGATGCTAGTATGGAGCACGTACATGTAATAGAGAGAAATCTTTTAGGTGATATTATTAACTTTTTGTGAATCAAATAATATAATCAGTTATGTTTTGTTTGCTTTGCGACTTATTTTAGAAGAAATGTATATTTGAGTTCGCAATTGTAATCGGTTCAATATTTAAAAAATTTTCTATCTAGGCTTTGGATTAAAGAAATGTTTGATAGTGCTGCTTAAAAGAAAAGCAAATTGAGAAATTAAAAGAATAAATCTACGTCTTTATTTTTGTAATTTGTTAAATTAGTTTATGCTATAGACTTAAGATTTTTAATTTTCAAGATCGGATACTTTGCATTCATCAATATGAAATGCAATACACCTTATCTTCAATTGCAATAACTGAACAAATTTTCAATTAAAATTGATGTCATATTTAACCTTTGTATTTTTTTGATGCATATTTAATCCTGTTTTTTGTTTTTTTCTATTTTTGTTTATCCAACAGTTTTTTGTTTCTTAACTAATTTTTCACGTATTTCAGTTTTATTTGTTTTGATTTTATTTTTTAATTTTTTAATTGGTTAATTGTTTGCTAACTCAAAAATTCAAGTAAAAAAAATTACAGTTCTCATTACTCAATTCATCCAATGTTTATTTCATTTCATTCAATTAAAAAGAGAGTAAAAAAGGGATTTGCTTTTTTTTTTCTCTCTCATCACACTTTTTATTTCATAATATTTAGAATAGATTCATTACTCAATATTCGTTTAATTACAAGAATTAATGCTGAAGAAGGTAAAAATAGAAAGGAAAGAAGTAGAAACTTAGATATCTAAAGTGCGAAAAATAGCCCCCAGCGTTTATCATATTTGTTTTCTGTGTTTTTGTAACGAGGATAAAAATATTATTTTCTTTGTGTACTTTTACCATTTTCTATTTTCGTTTTGGATAAAATTATTTAAACATGAAAAAAGTTAAAAATATCTCTGATGTGTTTTCAATTTTTTTACCAACACTTAACCCAATGTAAGGAAAAAAGTAGTTAAATTTTTTTTGGTGAAAATGATAAAAGTATATAAGTGTATTTTTTAATATATACGAAAATCACAAAAATGAAAATAAAAAACAAATATGATAAATGTACGGGTTTTTATTGTGTTCAGGCCTATTACAGAACACAGTGCTTGTTAAATAAGGTTGTACCTATTCGTTTTAGTTGGTATTTGGCACTATAGGAGTATGCAGATACCAATAGTGCAGTTATGGAACTTGAGTTTGACAGATGTTTGGCATAAAGGATGCGTGATTAGTTGTGGCTGGCTGGTTTTGGGTCTAACTTACATTAATTTCTTAGCATACTAAGTCTCTAGATAGTTTAGTGTCAGGGGTTATCTAATTCTAGTTAATGCAATGGTAAACTTAAGGCGTTGTAACAACTTTTTTTATTGTCCTTTGCAGGTCATTCGCTTGATTTTGACTAGGAGTTTTGGCCCCAAAACGAAGTTAGGTTGTTTCTCTCATGTTTTATGCTTTATTAACGAAAATTTTGTCTTTAATCAAACATAAGATTTTTGCAGTAAGAACAAAAAAATTGTAGGTAAAGAACGTCGCCTGCACAATGAAATAAAGCAGAGAGAATGAAAGATTTGAGAAGACTAATGTATGCGCTTCGATCTTCTCTACCAGGTTCGATGAATATCTATAAGCTTGAAAGATGATTTGAGGTATTTGGCAGAGGAAATTTGAATGGAAATTTTTTTGGAGGATTAATCTGTAGGCGAAAAGACATGCATGAAGACATTTCTACAACAATTAAAGGAAGAGAAATGATTTTACAAAGAGAAATAGATAAACCAAAGAGGAAAGGGAAGAGTGTGAAGAAATGCATCAACCAAAAGGAAAAGGGAAGAGTCTTTGAACCGAAATTGTGATATTTGGCGTCATATATTTCAATTAACTTTAATTTTTTTTTCTTTGGCCAATTCTGTTTGGTTTTTTTTTTTCAGTACCCTATTTTTTTGTTCCTTTAACTGTTTTTGAAGCTTGAACTCTTTTGTTGTTTTTTTTTGTCCGCAACTTTTAATCGGTTGTGATATTTGGCGACATATATTTCAACTAAATATGTTGTAGAACGGAAATCCAGACAAAAACTACTCAAAACTTAACGGCTAAATATGTTGTAGAACGGAAATCCAGACAAAAACTACTCAAAACTTAACGGCTAAATATGTTGTAGAACGGAAATCCAGACAAAAAAAATGTAAATTGAAAATCATATCTGAATTACCAAATATTAAAAAAAATTAATATAAGAGATCCACTTATGTCTTTAAAGACTTTTAAGTGTCATTATATAAGACCTTGAGCGCCGCTTGTTGCTTCAAATGTTAAAAGTGGAGTTCAACTATTATTTAATTTTTAAAAAAAATTACTCTCACACTATGCGTGAAAGTACAATATATCAAGGGATATGTAGAGATATGCTATATCCACGTTGATTCGTGTTTTTAATCCTTTGTAAGTGTTGAAATTAAACATATATTGTGAAAATAATTTATTAATTTATAGTAATAATTAAAATATATTGCAGCATATAAGAGAACAACTGTAACATTTTCCTAAGTAAATACCTGGATCAATACTCTATTATAATTCCATGCGTTTCTTTTTGTCATTCTTCAAATACATTAGTGCTTTGTTTCCACTTCAAATCGAATTTTGATAGTCCAGTTTATACAATCTCAGAGAGAACGTATAAATCACTGACAAATGAGGTGAAAGTGTTTTCAAGAGTTTATTTCATTTGTTATTTACTTAAAAGTAAAAATCAGACATGTTACTAAGGCAGACGGGACTTTTGTCATAATGACATCGAACTCTTATTATTTTCGCATGCGACGTGCTACTTATATATATATATATATATATATATATATATATATATATATATATATATATATAAAAGTAATAAAAGTCATATAGTATGCTTAGCACCATCATTTTAGCTTATTTAACCTGTTTTTCACGTCAGCAGACGTTAGATTTGGTTCACGTGGGCTAAGACAGACACATTCAAAGTTTATTAGGTAATTAAGGTGATGATGATGATTCTTGCCTGAAACGTTTGCTTTGCATAAATGGACCTCCACGACTCTACCTACTACTTTGGGGAGTGCCCGTCCGCCGCCGCTAGCAAGTGTAGGCATTAATCAAGTACCGGTGGATATATATATATATATATATATATATATATATATATATATATATATATATATATATATATGGGGGCCGATTCCTGTCGACCAGTGGAAAATTTTTTATTTCTCCACCGAACCACTGCTCTTTGCAGCGGTTGGGAAATATTTGTAGAAAACCAACCACAACAAAGTGTTGCGGTTGGAATTAAACCAAGCCGCAATTGTTGACCACCAAACCAAAAACCAAGCCAAAAACCAAGCCACCAAACCAAAAACCAAGCCACCAAGCCGCAATGGTTGACCACCAAAAGGAAAGTCCAACCGCAAGTAAGAGTTGCGGTTGGCAACAATTCACCCAACCAACCGCAACTCTTAGTTGCGGTCCCCCCCCCCCCCCCCCCCGTGGTGGCCCCCCCTTCCCCCCTCCCCACACGTGGTGTTCCCCCCGGTGATGGCCCCCCCTCCCCGCCCCACACGTGGTGCCCCCTTCCCCATGCCCCCCCTTCCCCCTCCCCGTGATGCCACGTGGTGTTCTCCCCCTCACGGATTTTTTTTATGTCTTCTTTCTTCTCTCTCCCTCACTTTTCTCTCTTTATAATCCCTCTCCCCGAACCCTTTCTTCCACACTTCATCATCTTTACCAACTGTCTTCATACTCCATATCTCACCTACATAATCTCCACAACAATACAAACCAAAAAATTTTACGCTAAAAGATCGGTGGATAACCGCTAGAAGATCGGTGAATTTTTCCTTAGATATATCAAGTCAAAACAAGTAAGTATTTTGAATTTTCTTATAATTCAATGTTAGGTTTATACAAATCAGGATATTACATTTAAAGATTCCAAAATAGCGATTTTTTAGGGCGTCAAAATTAGGATTTTTTTTGAATTTATAAAAAATAGCTAAAGTTAGATTTTGTCAAAGTGCGAAACAGAGACCCTAGTTATTTTTAAAAGATCTATATCAGGGAAAATTTTTAGATTTTTCCAAAGACTGCAAAGGGGTTAACTGATACGGGAACCTTGTAACTTTGCAGTGTAATTTAAATTATCAAGCTAGCGCGATTTTGCGCGAAACTTTTATGAGAACCCTAGGATGTTGGGAAGTTCCATCCCCCAGGAATTCGGGCCATTTCGAAGTCGTTAGCTATTTTTTTGGCCGAACGGCCTTTTAAGCGCTTAATCCGGACACCGGTTCGGGATTTTTCGGCGAAAATTCCGTAGAATACTTTTTAGATCAAGAATGAATTCAGGAAGCCTAAAATAGCGTTTCAAAGCACTTTTGAGATTTTCTGATGCCAGGGGCATTTTGGTAATTTGTCACCCCGAGAGGGGTATTTTGATAATTTTACGGTGTTAAGTTTTTTCAGTCCAGAAATGTAAGTAAAACACCTGAAAAGTTATTTTGAAGCTGGTTTGATGGGCGTTAGGATGACAATGAACCCCCGGGGGCATTTCGGTAATTTGTCGCCCATCGGGGGTATTTTGGTAACTGAACCAGCTTGAAACACAAGTGGAGGAAATAATTTTTAACACCATGTGTGTTCCCAGGGTGTAGCATTGTGTGTGTTTAATGTGAATACGAAACGTAATTGTCGCTAAAGGTGAAAACTTTATTAGATAATTTTTCACGAATTTATAAAAAATAGCTAGAGCTAGATTTTGCCAAAGTACAAAAAAGAGACCCTAGTTATTTTTAAAAGATCTATATCAGGGAAAATTTTCAGATTTTTCCAAAGACTGGAAAGGGGTTAACTGATACGGGGAACCTTGTAACTTTGCAGTGTAATTTAAAATATCAAGCTAGCGCGACTTCGAGCGAAACTTTTATGAGAACCCTAGGATGTTGGGAAGTTCCATTTCCCAGGAATTCGGGCCATTCCGAAGTCGTTAGCTATTTTTTTGGCCGAACTGCCTTTTAAGCGCTCGATCCGGACACCGGTTCGGAATTTTTGGCCGAAAAGTCCGTACAATACTTTTTAGATCAAGAATGAATTCAGGAAGCTTAAAATAGCATTTCAAAGCACTTTTGAGATTTTCTGATGCCAGGGGACATTTTGGTAATTTGCCACCCTGAGAGGGGTATTTTGGTAATTTTATGGTGTCAAGCTTTTCAAACGCCTTTTGAGTCCAGAAATGTAAGTAAAATACCTGAAAGGTTGTTTTGAAGTTGGTTTGGGACGTTAGGGTGACAATGAACCCCCGGTGGCATTTCGGCAATTTGCCGGCCATCGGGGGGTATTTTGGTAACTGAACATTGAAAAATTTTACGTGATGACTTTTAGTTATAGGATAGGGGTGTAAGACACCCGGAAAGTTATTTTGTTCCAGTTGTTCTGGGATGTGACACAGGGGCGATGCTTGCCAGGGGGTATTTTGCATAAGTAGCGGGTGGTGATGATTTTGGTAAAATTTTTTTATTGCTTTCCGCATAAGGACATCATATCACGATGGCCCACCACTCACTACCCAACCGCTACTAAGTGTAGCGATTGGAATCAGAGACAAAATTATTATTTTTTTTCCAGTTGTTTCGTGTGACACAGGGACATGAACCCGATAAAAATTATTGCCCCACCTACCGTAAATAAACCCCAAGCTACCCCACAACTACCCCACAAATGCTATTAGAAACCCGAATAAAAACCCAGTTGCTCCCACTTACCCTTTTTAGCGGTTGTAAGTTTTGCCTTTTTCATTCGATTTCATTTCTGTTTCTGCCGAAATTTTTTTATTTAATTCTATGACTTGTTGAGAATGATATAATTTATATTTTTTAGATTTCAGTATAAATATGGATGCAACTGGAGGAAATAATTTTTGTGAAGGTTCTGATCCACCTTACTTGGGTCAAGTTTTTCAAACACTGGACGAAGTTGAAGCATACTATAGAGCATATTCGAAAACGATAGGTTTCGGTATTAGAATTAAGATGACTAGAAAACGGGCGAATACAGATCAAATTTTTGGAAGACTATTTGAGTGTCATAGAGGAGCACCGTATGTACCTCCGGTTGTTCGGATCAGTGACGAAGGGCCATCAAGACAAAGAAAACGGGACACATTTCCGGGTACTGGCTGCAAGGCCCATGTGTATGCAGTACACCGGAAAAATGAAAACCATTGGGTTGTGACGGGAGTGGAGTTGAGCCATAATCATCAGTTGATGACCCCTAGTAAGATTGGTCAAATTCATCAACACCGAGAAATAAGCGCGGCACACAGACAACTGATATTTACAATGGCCGAGGCTAAAATTCCACCTTCTAGAATGATGGGGGTTTTCTCAAGCCAGGCTGGGGGGATTGACAAGTTGAGTTTCAACGAAGTAGACCTTCGAAATGAACTTCGTGCTCAGAGGAGAGAGTCTTTCGGTAAGAGTGATTCTCAAGCTACACTTGATATCTTCAGGCACCTTCAGAGTGAGAATTCTGGCTTTTTCTACAGTCTCCAACTGGATGATGAGAACCGCATTAGTACTATATTTTGGGCGGATGCCCGTTCTAGAGCTGCTTACCAAAATTTTGGGGATGTTGTGACGTTTGACACCACATACCGCACAAATAAGTACTCTATGCCTTTTGCTCCGTTCACCGGGGTGAACCACCACTATCAGTCAATCTTGTTTGGCTTTGCCCTGCTTAGGGATGAGACGGAGGAGTCATTTACGTGGTTATTTGAAACGTGGCTTAAAGCAATGTATCATATTCCTCCAAAGACCATCATCACCGACCAAGATCTGGCAATGAAAAATGCAATCGCTAAGGTCCTTCCAGATACTCACCATGGCCTGTGCACATGGCACATAAGCAACAAATATCCCGAACGGCTTCACAATGTATATGCAAACCATCCGTCATTCAAGACTGACTTTAATACATGTGTGAAGAAATCGTTGACGGTAGACGTGTTCGAGGAGAGGTGGGCCACGTTAATGGATGACTACTATTTGCACAATCATGAATGGTTACAATCGTTGTATGAGATCAAGACACAGTGGGTCGGTGCCTACACCAAGAAGTTTTTTGCAGCCGGAATGACTACGACCTCGAGAAGCGAAGGTATGAATTCATTCTTTGATGGGTACGTAGGCCAGTCTTCAAGTATAACGGAGTTCGTACTAGAGATGCAGAAAGCCCTTGACAGGCAATTTTTCCTTGAGAGAGAAGCCGACGCGGCTACAGTTTACAGAGAAAGAGCCATTGTACTTTTTTCACCTTTGGAGGCTCATGCGGCTCAAGTCTATACCAAGGAAATGTTTAGACAGTTTCAAGAGGAACTACTAAAGTCGAATCAATATGGCATGACAAAGTTGCACGAGTATTCCACCAGAGATATCAAGGTTTATGCTTTGACAAATGTGACGAATTTCGCCAATCCGTGCTCTTCGTCGGCTCCGAGGACCAGACGACATTTTACCGTAGCAGTTTGTAAGGACACTGGGTTGGTTAATTGCAACTGTCAACTGTTTGAGCATAAAGGTATACTTTGTCGACACGCGTTGAGGGTTTTGAGCGCCAAGAATGCTAGTGAAATCCCTCCACAGTATATCTTGGAACGGTGGACGAAGGAAGCCAATAGAGTCCACGGTCACATTCCTTACGTGCCCAATGTTTCAGTTGATTTCGAGCAATCTGAGACGCTGCGATATAATCACCTTTGTAACATCATGCACGGTTTATCATTGGATGCAGCGTCAACATTTGATGGGTACAGGTATCAAGTTGAAGCAGCCGCACGGGATAAGGCTAACCTGCACAGTTTAGGATGGCATTACCAGAAAGACGGGACACTCCGACTACTCGGACGACTCCAGCCGGTAGATTCAATCGAGCCAAACAGCCAGTCATTGACGGCATTAGCCTGCAAGGTGAGGAGGACGACATTTTTGATCCAATTATTTCTCAAACAAAAGGGCGAAAACGAGCAATACGCATGAAGAATCCGATTGAAGAAGCAACGGGTCAAAAAAAATTACGAAAGTGTGCGTTGTGTAATAAGATGACTGATCATGACAAGAGAAACCATTATAAAGTGTTAGGTATCGAACCTGGCAGTATGGTCGAGGAGGACGATGATGAGGAAGAGTGTTAGGGTTAATGTTTCAGTTGTATAAATTGAACTTTTATAATGTTTAAATTTGTGATTTGGTTTGTGGAATCTTTAATTTGTGATTTGATTTGTGGATTATTGATATTTTTGGAC
>JAVXUP010004102.1:0-41848 GCA_033070095.1 Escallonia herrerae | reverse complement strand
GAGGAGCCTATTGCCGAGGTGCCGAGGGTGCCGGGGGCCGGCAAAGGGCCTTTGTCGGCATTGCGAGTGGGGATGATGGAGACAGCTCGTCAGGCTAGTGCTGGTACCTCAGCCCCACACCTATCAGGGGCGAAGAGGCCGCGCGACGTATTAGAGGAGCTAGACTCTGAGGTTTGCTTCTGTCCTTTCTTTTTGTCGTATAAATATGGTTTGCATATTGCTCATAAGCTGTGAACTGACAGCGGTTTTGCCAGGGGACGAGGAAGAGGCGGTCGCGGGGGGAGCGAGGCCGAGACTGAGATCGCAGGCGAGGAGGCTATGGCAGCCGAGGCCGGCAGATTAGTTGACAGTGACGAGACCGAGGCCGTTGAGCTATTGACGGCCAGTGTGCCGAGGAGGGTGAGCCCATTGCCTGCTACTGAGGAAACGGTGGGGGCACTATACGGCGGAGAGGGGAGCGATACGGTGATGTTCGACATTGACGAGGACTGGTGGACAGGCATGGAGACGCAGGTTGTGGGAGGTGATGGTGGCGAAATGGCGGAGCCTGAGTCTGTTGTTGCTGCCTCGATTCGTGAGCGAGGCCCCGGTTCAGGCCGTGGTGGTGCGACGGCATGACACATTGCCGGAGTCCGTGGTTGAGGTCGGAGCTGACTCTGGCGATGCACTCAGCCACGATTGGGGCGCAGAGGGCGGGTGGGATGTCGGAGATTTCTGCAGCGGGCGGCAGTGGCGCGACAGTCGGAGATATGAGTAGAGGATCCTCGAGCGGTCAGGTGGATGTGGCAGCTTGGGGGGGCCTCCAGCTACCGGCGGAGACTGTGCGCCGGTTAGAACTGGTGAAGGCAGCGTTCCCGCAGACATTCGAGAGCGTGGTGGTAGAGAACCCAGTACTACGGATGTGGGTGTCTGCAGGGTTTATGGAGTGGTTGCTGCCGTTCGCCAGTGTGCCGTCGTCGGGTTGGACTGCAGAGTTCGTTGCTCGGTCGCTTTCAGAGTTCGCTCCGTTCACATCGCTAGGTATGCAGCTGGACTGGCTAGCAGATTTCTTTAGGTCGAGGAGCGTCAGCCACGATATGGATGAGAGGCGTGCAGTCGTGGTTATGCGGGAGATGTTGCTGGAGCGGCGCCGCACAGGATTAGAGGCAGAGCGGTCAGAGATCACGGCAGAGTTGGCCGGGATTGACATGCAGGTGGCAGAGATAGAGAGACAGCTCTTGTCGATTTGCAGAGGCAGTTGTCCGATCTACAGAGGCGGCGAGGTGAGGTGGACGGGCGAGAGTCAGAGCGGTTAGGGCGACAGGCCGAGCTTGATGCTGGATGGTCAGAGGTACAAGCGGAGCGGGAGGTACTTCAGGCATTCAGCTCCCACCCAGTTGCATCGCTGTTGTCTAGACTTTCCTAGCTTGTATGTTACTTTGCCGTAGTTGTAGTGCTTAACGACGGCTAGTAAACGTTTGATGTATATGTACATATTTTTGATGGTCTCGGCTTATTGTATGTTATGTTCGGTTGCTCTCTTCTTTCTTCTCTTTTTTTGAATGTCTTGCTTGTTTCGGTTACTTGTGAATGCTTTCCCATTCCCGCTCGTAGAAAGTGACTTAGGAAGCATAGGTTGAGAATGAGTGCCAGCTGGGCAGAAGTTGAGGTAACAGCATGACTTTGTATTGATAGGACGCGGTACAAAATACCATTACATGACTAGTGTAGAACGCTACACAGATCAACAAAACAACAAAAAAATACAAGTCTGCAAGCAATGTCGCATGTACAAAAATGCTACGAGGGCGCGTTCTATGACGCGGGTTTATGTTGTCGCGGCTACACATAATACTTCTTCAGGTAGCGGCCGTTGATGGGGGCCGAGACCTGACCGTCGTCGTGGTTGAGCAGGAGGTACGAGCCATTAGTGCGGGCTTCGTGCACCGTGAAAGGGCCGTCCCAGTTTGGCGTGAATTTAGGAGCTGACATGTTGGCCCGCACATGCTTGGCGGCTTGAAGAACAAGGTCGCCCTTGATAAACGAACGTGGCTTGACGGTCTTCCCATAAGCTTTCGTAAGCTGCTCATGATACTTCTTCATGCGGCGCAGGGCCGTGGCTCGTCGTTCGTCGAGGCCGTCAAGTGCCGCGAGCCGGGCTTCTTCATCTCCGAGACTGCTGCTTAGGGAAAGTCGAGCCGATGGTTCTGCGATCTCGGCAGGTACCACACACTCGTCCCCGTAGACGAGAGAGAAAGGCGTGGCCTTTGTCGCTGTGTGCATGGATGTTCTGTAGGCCCAGAGTGCCAGATTCAGTTGTTCGGACCACGACCGGTCGGCGTCATGCACCATTCGCGATAATACTCGTAGCAAAGTCTTGTTGGACGCTTCAGCTTGACCATTACCTTGCGGGTAATAGGGAGTTGATGTGGCATGGCTGATGTTGTACCTTTCCATGAGAGTTCGAACCTCTCGGTTAATGAATGGGGTGCCATTGTCAGATATAATACATCGAGGGATGCCGAAACGACAGATGACGTCGCGTAAGAAGTTGGAAACGGCACCTCCCGTGGCTCTCCGCAGAGGTACGGCTTCAACCCACTTCGTAAAGCGTTCAGTAGCAACCATGATCCATGAATGGCTTCTGGACGGCGGGTGGATGGGGCCGATGAGGTCGAGGGCCCAAGAATGAAATGGCCAAGGTGCTGAGATCATGTGCAAGTCGGATGCTGGCGAGTGTATCCTGTCGGCGTGCCGCTGGCAGGGTTGGCAGCGTCGGACATGCGAGATGGAGTCGGATTCCATAGTCGGCCAATAATACCCCAATCTTAGTAATTCTGCATACAGCTTCTGGGAGCCTTGATGTTCACCACAATCACCATTGTGTACTTCGTTAATGACTTTGACCACTTGGGCACCTTGCAAGCATCGCAGGGTGCGTCCCGAAAATCCCTTGCGAAATAACTCGCCTTCCGTCACAAAATACCTGACTGCCTTGCGCTTGATGGATCGTGCTGAGCCGCGGTCAGGTGGTAGAATCCCGTGGGATAGATACTGGATGAAAGGCTGGCGCCAGTCACCCTCGATGTCAATGACAAGAGCTTCGGCACCGTCGGGTGCATACAGGCACTCGGGACAATCCTTTTGTATATCCGAGGCGTCCTTGGCCATGGATGGCCAATATAATCCCATACGCTGGAGGCGACGATACAGAGGGGGACCGTCGAAGCCACAACACTTCTGGTGGCCGAGCTGTAATTTGTGTTTTGCCTCTTCCGGTGCCAAACATCTTGCTAGAGTGCCTCCGGGACACCGCCTGTATAAGACATCTCCCATCATTGAAAAGTCTGTAAGGGTGGAGGCATGAGCAAGAGATGGCGCTTTAAGTTTGTCGATGATAGGTTGCCTCCAATCGTCCGCAGTAACGTCCCTCGGGACTAGGTTCAGTGCTGTGCATGGTTCCATTCTCTTGACGATGGTTAGCATCCGTTGTTCACCATCGACCTCTATCTTTGACGCGATCGTGGCCAAGCAGTCCGCATGTCTGTTGTGGCACCTATTGTGATGTTCATACTGGACATGACCGAGTCTTCCTTCCAAGTGTTGCACCAAGGCACGATAAGGTGCCAAGGCTGGTTCTTTGACCGCGAACTCCCCGTCCGCCTGCTTCATGACCAGATTTGAATCTCCTTTCACACACAGCGCCTTAGCCCCCATACTGACGGCGATCATGAGGCCAATGACAAGTGCCTCGTATTCAGCTTCGTTGTTAGACACCGGGAATGCAAGTTTGAAGGATAATGAAGTGGTAACACCGTCTGGTGCCCGCAAGACTATGCCGGCACCCCCTTGCCGGAGGGGCGTGCCATTGGGGCCTTTGCTAGTGGCAGAGCCGTCGAATTCAAGCGTCCACAGTCTATCGATGTCGGTGATGAGGGCTGTCTCCTCCCCCGGCAGTTGATCCGATATCGGTTCACATTGTTGGCGTGGGAAGAAGGCCAGGAGGTCTGCGAGTGCTTGGCTCCGCAGAGCTGTAGGATTCTTGATAGATAAACCGAATTCGGCCAACAGCAGCAACCACCGTGTGAGTCGGCCAGACAGGGCGGGACGTGTAAGCATGTAACGGAGCGGGTCAGCCTTGGTGACGAGTGTGATCTGATGCGCTAGAAAGTAATGTCTGAACTTCTGTGAGGCGTACACCAAGGCTAGACAGTGTTTCTCGAGCTCGGAGTAGTTGGCTTCGGGCCCTCTGATCACTCTACTGAGGTAATAAACAGGACGCTCGACACCTTCGACTTCTTGGGCAAGCAAAGCCCCGATGGATCTGGGTGTGGAAGTCAGGTAGAGTAGGAGTGGGATGCCCCGTTGTGGTACGACCATGGTTTGCGGTGACATGAGGACCGCCTTAATCTGTTCAAATGCTTGCCGTTGGGGCGCGCCCCAATTCCACGGTGCGCTTTTACGCGTCAAGTGTTGAAATGGCGTAATGAGCTCGGCCAGTGCGGGTATGAAGCGTCGGAGGTAAGAGACCTTGCCGAGGAAGCTCTTCAGTTGCTTTGTGTTCTTGGGGGGGGCATTTCTTGGATGGAGGCTGCTTTCGAGGGGTCAACGTCGATGCCCTGTCGACTGACCAAGAACCCGAGGAACTTGCCGGAGGAGACTCCGAAGGCACATTTCAATGGATTCATCCGCATGTTATACTGGCGGCAACGATCAAAGACCGCTTGAAGGTCGGTGAGGTGATCACTTTCCTTCCTGGATTTGATAATAAGATCGTCGACATAGTCTTCCACAGTATGGTGTATCATGTCATGGAATATTGCTGTCATAGCCCTTTGATACGTAGCACCCGCATTCTTGAGGCCGAAAGGCATAACTTTCCAACAAAAATTACCCATAGGAGTGCGGAAGGCTGTCTTGGCGCTGTCGTCGGGGTTCATGCGAATCTGATTATAACCTGCGAACCCATCCATGAAAGATAAAGTTTCATATCCGGCGGCGGCCTCCGTGAGCATGTCGATATTGGGTAGTGGAAACTCGTCCTTGGGGCACGCCCTATTCAAGTCCCGAAAGTCGATACAGACGCGGACTTGGCCATTCTTCTTTTGTACAGGGACGACATTAGCCAGCCAAATAGGGTGAGTGATAGGTTCGATGAAGCCTGCGTGCAGGAGGCGTTCAATCTCTTGCTTGATTTTCAATTCGAGCTCGGGGCGGAATGTCCGCGGGTGTTGTCGGCTAGGGATGGATCCGGTAGCAATGTTGAGATGGTGTGTGACTAAGGCAGGATCCAGTCCGGGCATCTCATTGTAGCTCCATGCCAAGACATCACGATACTCGTGCAGGAGGGAAACCAATTCCTCTCTTCGGCCGGGGGCGAGTTTTGTGCCAATGTAGGTGTGCCGCGGTTCTTCGCCCGGGTCGGCCAGGTTGATTTCTTCAATATCTTCAGCCTGAGGTCGAGGGCCGTCCTCATAGCAAGGTGGTGCCGCGCCGGGGGTGAGGTCAGGATCTGGCTGGCAATGCTCGGCCGTGCGGCACCATTCAGTCTCTCCAAGGGGGTCGGGGTCGAGGGGTTCTGAGGAGGGACCGCCTGGAGCCCCTGCATACCGTCATAATTGATAGATGATTTTGCCGTCCTTGACGATACGTCGAAAGGCCGGCTCAGCCTTTTGCTTCTTGGACTTGGGGGAAGAAGGGGGGAATTGGTCACGGCAGCAGGCAGAAGCTTGTCCCCGCACAGCTCATCCCAGGTCGGCAGCCTGGTAGAATGTACATGAGTAGCATTCTCCCCATCCTCGGCGAAATTAGTGAAGAAGGAGGCCTCGGCGAAATAAGACTCGGCGCATTCAAAGGGGGCTTTGGTTGCAGGGATTGTCATTGCTACCTCATGTCCCGTAGAACCGGCTACCAGCTTCACACATTGATGGTATGTTGAGGGAACGGCCTTGTTGATGTGGATCCATGGTCGCCCGAGCAGGAGGTGAAAGGCAGACTCGCTGTCTATTACGTGAAAAGTAGTGTCGCGACGGACAGTTCCGACCATGAGGTCGACAGTGATATGGCCGAGGGTCGACTGAGGACCCTGTCCAAAGCCGGTAATATTGACGGGGTCACGGATGATTTTCCTTGGGGGAATGCCGGCCTGTTGCAGGGTGATGAGGGGTATGATGTTGATCGAGGCGCCGCAATCAACCAAGGCACGACGGAAGCCCGTGCCATTAACAGTACACTCTAAAAACAGCGGCCGATTGTGATGCTCGACCGGCGGCGAGTCTTCATCCGAGAAGACTAAGGCCGTGGAGGGGATGTGACGTAATTCAGCCTGGGCGGCGAAGCATTCGGGACCGAGGCCGGTGGTGACCTCGAGCAGGCAATTGGAAAGGTAAGTCCGGGCGGCGGGTGAAAACCCCATTTCATCAA
This sequence comes from Escallonia herrerae, assembly GCA_033070095.1. Taxonomy (NCBI): domain Eukaryota; kingdom Viridiplantae; phylum Streptophyta; class Magnoliopsida; order Escalloniales; family Escalloniaceae; genus Escallonia; species Escallonia herrerae. The sequence continues at coordinate 35,446 of JAVXUP010004102.1, read as the reverse complement.
AAAAACTTTTGATCTTCGTCATCTGTCGAAGGGGAGGCATCGACTGCTTAGCTGGAGGAGGCACGAGGGTCAGTGTGGGCTCTGCCGGGGCTTCGTGGATTACAGGCTCGACATGGTCAGTGACAGCCATAAGGGCCTGGTGCTCCCTACTGTTGCGATGCGGTGGGTAGGGATCTTTGCGCACATCGTTATTTTTCCGTAGCTGCAGGTCGCCCGACGCTACCTTCCTTGCAAAGATGGTTCGCAGTGCATTGCAATCTTTGAGCGGATGGCCAAGGGCTCGATGGAAAGGACAGTAGGTGGGCCTGGCCTTTTCTTCGTCTGTGATATTGGTCCGCATTGGTGGCAGTTGGAAATTTTTGTCATGCGCCACCCATTCGGCCAAGAGTTCCTTCACTGTATTCAGGTCACAGGGATAGTTAGGTGCGGGTCTTTGTTGCCTTCGCTTGTCGGAGCCTTGGTTCACATCTGGAAGCTGACGCTTGAAGCCTGCATAGTTGTTGTTGTCGTTGCTACGTTGAGTGATAGGTGCATCTGCTGAGGCCAACAGCGTACTTTGCGGTCGAGGCTTCCATGACTTGACAGGACCAACTGTCTCGTAAGTTCGTCGGGCTGCCTCCTTGAGGTGTCCCCATGACCTTAACTGTAGGTTCTCGATATGCACTCGGTAGACGTCAATCATATTTTTGATGCATATGGGAACCAACGTTTCGTCTTTGCTGAAATCTGTGCACTCAAGGCACTTAAGATGAAAACGATGCACATATTTATTCAAGTCTTCCCCCTGGTTCTGGCGAATGCCAGCAATATCAACGATAGTCACGCGCTCGGTCTCGTAATGAAATTTGTCTAAAAACAGCTGGACCATGTCGCCCCAGGTGTGGACGGTCCCTGCGGGGATCTGGTGATACCAAGTGTAAGCCAAGCCCGTAAGGGACTTGTGGAATTCTCTCAACTTCAAGCTGCTTCCTGTACCATACTGCTCCAAGGAGCCTGCAAACCTTGTTAGATGTTCACGGGCGTTTCCCTCACGTCCGTTGAAGAGCACAAAGTTTGGTTGCTTGTACTTGATGGGGTAGGGTGCGATGGCGATATCATTGGCGTACGGGGCGTGTCCGGTTAGACGGGTTGAGGAGTCCGGCTCGGAATTCCTCGACAGGCGACGGACAAGGGCCTCCAAATCTGACTGAGTGACATAGTTGGAGGATGGTGCCTCATTGCCGGTCAAGGGGTGATGACCGCCTGGTGCGTCGCGAGCCCCCGAGCCCCCAGATGGCACGGCTTGATGAACGGGGACATGGGAGGGTTGGTATGGTGCAGGTGCTGGCAGGGGCAGCTGTGCAGGGGCAAGTGTGGGTTGGCGAGACATGCCCATCACTTGGCCGGGGGTTTGGTGTTGCTCCAGATAGGGATTAGGTTCCATCTCGATGGAGTCATGCGTTTCAGGAGCTTCTTGCCGGCGTCAGATGAGATGGTGTGACAGCGGGGGAATCTGCTGCAAGACTGGCCCGAGATCCGTGTGTAGCTTGCGGGGCGGCACTGCAGAAGGAGATATGTCGGCTACCGGCAGCGACGGTGTTGCGAGCCCTACCGCCAAGGGTCTAGATGTCCAAGGCGGCGGTAGTCGCGACACTGGGGCCGGGGCGATGTCAAAAGCTGGCCCCGGTCCTGAAGGCTGGATTGATGGAGCGGCCTGCTGTGAGGACAGGGCTTGTATGGATTTTTGCATGTCCATAATGGCGGCTAGTAGAGTGGTCTGTGAATCTTGCAGAGTGGTGATGGTCGGAGTGAGTTGCTGGATGGCTGCATTTACGAGCACTTGTACGTCGGGGGTAGTGGTCGGCAGCTGGTCTCGGAGCCGCGTGGCGCTAGTCTCCTCCTGATCACCGAGGTGGTGTTCTTGCATGGCGGGGTTGGGTCCTTGGCTGGTCGCCCTAGTAGCTCTCCGTTGCACAGGCATAATGCCTAAGTCCGGAAGGTATGCAAACCGCAATACGATGCTCACCTCCCCAGCGGAGTCGCCAAAATGATGATGCGGAAAATGGTTCGATGATACGTGGAGGTGCCACAAAGGATGCGGTCTGAGTTGGCTTCCAGGTAGGCAACGTGGGAGACAGCAAGGACGGCGCAAGGGCCGAGGACAAGGCTCCCCAGACAGGTCGTGAGGGCTGGCAGTGCTGCGCAGGCAGGGTGACGATGAACAGGACCGACAGTCTGCAGTCCGTGATGAGGGTATGGCGTCCAGGGTCCGTAGACGGGAGTTCAAGTATATTTCTCTCACTAGAATTCCAGAGAGAATGTTTCTTTTAGAGAGAGAAAGTGAAAAGTCCAAATGAGAAAAAGATCCTTGAAAAAGCTCCAAAGTCCACTATTTATAGGCAAAAATGTGCATGTGTCATAAGTTGACATGTGTCGCCCCCTGGGAACGACACGTCACCAGGGGGCCAACGCACTGACCCTTCGTTGGACTGCCGGTTCCTAAGTTCGTGCTGCCCTGCCCTTGCAACATCTCTCTGCCTGTCTGAGGAGACTGATCATGCCGCGGTAGCATGGTCAGAGTAGCCCGTTGCCCCAGCCTCCAGTCCAAGCCCTTACTGAATCCCACAGGTCCTGGCAGCGGTGGGGAAGACCCGACGCCCAGCTGCCAGGTGGACTAGGCAAGATGCCCTTCCGAAGACCTGCTCCCATCTCGGAGTGACCCGGGGGTCATAGTCCTTAGGGGTGCCGACGCGAGCCCCCAGTGCCAGAGCACGTAGGCCAGTCACGCAGGCACCCTGGCGGAGATAGTGTCCTGGAGGAGTAGCCTATCCCGTGAGCATATAACATGATTGCAGCGCATGGGGCGCGGTTGAGTGCGGGCGACGAGGGTCGCAGAGTGATCTCCGAGCGACAAGGGTCGTTGCGTGGATGGCGCGCGACCGTGAGCGACGGTTGTCATGGCGACAGAGCGGCCACAAGTGACGGTCGTCGTGACTACAAGCGACGGTCGTCGTGACTACGAGCGACGGTCATCGCGACGACGGAGCACGGCCGAGAGCGACGGTCGTCGCGACTATGGCGGAGCGCGGCCGCGAGCGACGGTCGTCGTGACTACGAGCGGCGGTCATCGCGACGACGGAGCACGGCCGAGAGCGACGGTCGTCGCGACTATGGTGAAGCCGGCCGCGAGCGACGGTCGTCGTGATTACGGAGCACGGTCAAAGGTGACGGCGTCGGCATTAAGGGGTGGCCGACCCCTTGGGGTGGCCGACCCCCAAGGGAGGCCGACCCCTTGGGGTGGCCGACCCCCAGAGGGTGGCCGACCCCTTGGGGTGGCCGACCCCCAAGGGAGGCCGACCCTTGGGGTGGCCGAACCCAGAGGGAGGCCGACCCTTGGGGTGGCCGAACCCAGAGGGAGGCCGACCCCTTGGGGTGGCCGAACCCAGAGGGTGGCCGACCCCTTGGTGGTGGCCGACCCCCAAGGGTGGCCGACCCCTTGGGGTGGCCGACCCCCAAGGGAGGCCGACCCCTTGGGGTGGCCGACCCCCAAGGGAGGCCGACCCCTTGGTGGTGGCCGAACCCAGAGGGTGGCCGAACCCAGAGGGTGGCCGACCCCCAAGGGAGGCCGACCCCTTGGGGTGGCCGACCCCCAAGGGTGGCCGACCCCAAGGGTGGAAGGCACGCCGAAGTCGCTTCACGAATGGTTCACGTGACTTGAGCATGCGTTGCTTTGACCGGCCCTCGAGTGGGTGATGTGTCGTGCAAAGCGGGTCCCTTAGCGGGTCCTGGGGTGTGACCAGAATAGGGTATGAACAAAGCTCACTGTTTTCAAAGCCTAAAGCCAACAGAGGACACCGCCAAACCGCCTCCTCGGTCCACTGACTCCCCTCACCAGCCTCACGTAGGGGCGGAACCACACTTGGGGGGGGGGGTACTAATGTACCCCTTCATATTTTGAAAAATATATAAATAGAGCTGATCCATTGCTCGTGCTGGCAACTTGAGTTAAGTTGCCAGTGCAATCTGGCCGTCCACGCGCATTCTGTGGACGGTCTAAATCTTTTTTTTTGTACTTTTTTCAAGTCTGTCCTCTACATTATGTAGCGGACATATTTTTGACAAAAATACCCTCTGCTTGAGAGGGACCGAATGGTACAGTGCATCCGCTTCATTATGTAGCGGATGGATGGCTTACTCTTTCCCCAGATCTCTCTCTTGTCCCCATCTTTATCCACCTTCTGCCGCCATCAGAGCCAAGGCAGATGAATGATCATCTTGAGCTTCTCAGAGTGTCGTCCCCTTCTTGCCACCAAAAACACACATACTTTGTTATTATCGTGATCATACCGATACTGATTCTTGAATCTTTCTCTCCTTAAAGTCAACATGCAAGCTTTGAGAAACCAGGCTGAATAGTATAAAAGAACCAGGTGAACAGGGTAGGCGATATTTAGGATGAAGAACGACGAGCAAGCACGGTCCCTGATTGGAATTTCTCTCATGGAAAGACCCAGATGGCAGCAGTTCCTCATTTGCTCTTTTGGCTTCTTCTTCGACTATCTCGTTAATGGTATCTGCGAGGCACTTTCTCCGGAATTCACCTTTTAGAATTTTTCCATGCCCTGCACTACCCAGAAAACCAAAGAAAACTTTGGAAAAATAGAGGATCAAGAGAGTTTCTCCCTCTCTATTTTTGGTAATTGTATTGGATTTTTAGCACACTAAACAAGACTTTGTGATTGAATTTTCGTATGGTTTGATTTTTTTATAATTTTTGTTTTGGTGAGTTTGTTTTAGTGTTTGGCAGTTTTCTGTAGTCCTATTCGGTGAGCTGAAGATAACAAATTTGCTAGAGGCTTCTAACGTCCAAGTTTAGAAGAAAGCTTTGAGTCATCAGCTGGATCACTGGCCACACGAGCAGGAAGAAGACCCAACTTGTGTAGTTTTAAAATGTAATCCAGGATATTTCTCTAGCCTAGAAGGATGAAGTCAGCATACCTATTTGCAATGGTGAAGACTGTTATAGTTGCCATCCTGGCTTTCATGTTATCACCAAAAGCTAGAACAGGTTCCTCAACAGCACTGTTGCCGGTGACCCTATCTGGGTGCACAAGCAAGGGACTGGAAAATGACTGTCCATGTTCTATGCTTTCTCTCTCCATGCTGCTCAAATCAGATGGGGGTTTGAATTTTTAAAAGGTGGTGAACCGGTTGTCATAGAGAGGAAGAGTAATGTAAAAAATATTCATGATGGACAAAATGACAGAGTTTAGGAAGCTAGATGGAAAGGCGCCTGATGCCTTGGATTCCGTTCCTTTTTGAGTTTGTCTTTTCCCTGCTCTATAAAGAAAGTTGCCTTTACTCGTCCGCTACATTATGTAGCGGACTGAGTTAGAGGGTATTTTTGACAAAAAAAATGTCCGCTACATTATGTAGCTGACGGACTTGAAAAAAGTGCAAAATTTTTTTTTGGACCGTCCACATATAGCGTGTGGATGGCCAGATTGCGCTGGCAACTTGACCCAAGTTGCCGGCGCGAGCAATGAATATATATATATATATATATATATATATATATATATATCCTCTCACTCTCTCAGTTCACGACCGCGGACCGTCGACCTCTCACCGTCTCAGTGTCTCACGGCCACGACGGTCAGCGCCTCACCTCACAGTCACCAGTCACCGGTCACCGGTAATGGATGGCGGTTGAAACTCGAAAGCCCTCACCAACTCCGGCCAGATCTAACCTAGATCTACGAGCCGACAAATGAAGTGATGAACCTCACCGGTCACGGCGTTTGAGCCTCAGTCACCAGTCATGGATGGCGGTCGACGGCCCTCATAACCTCACCAACTCTGGCCAGATCTAGCCTAGTCTACCTAGATCTACAATTCCGGCCAACTCCGGTAAGGTTCGAACTTCGAATTGAAAGTCTTAGTCTAAGACTTTTGTTTCTTCTCCGGGCAATCAACAAGCATGTCTTCTTAGTTCTTACTACCTAAAATTGTAAAAGATCATACACTTGGGAAAAGATTCTTCTTGATTGGATTCTATTGATGTGTAAAAAAGCCAAGGGTTTTACTTTAATCTGTTCATGAAGTTTCCTTTGCACTTCCATTTGCATTTGTAGAGCCTGAGAAATCTGCAAGCTTCTGATAAAGAAAACCCTTGATCAGTTAATGTAGTTTGATAAACTTTCAATTCTAAGTTATTATAACTATTGCTTACTCATTAATATGATTTTGGGTTCCATCACGCTGTAGTCCATATTGAAGGGGCTCCTCTGATTCTCTGTGTAGTCGGCATAGGAAATGTGATCATGTCCCACCTAAATGTTAATACTGCTTCTAACCTTCTAATCTACTGGAAAATGTTACTAACCTTCTTAATTAGCATGATTGTAGGTTTGTGACTGTTGACTTTTCTCAAGCATGTATTTCTGCACCAAATAACACCAATACACTCATGTTTCAACATAATTGGTAAAGCAACACTAATTGAATGAGCTCAGTGTATGCAAAATTATGACTGCAAATGGCTCTTTAAGTGGTACAATGTGAGTCCATGAATGGTATGTAAGGCTGTAAGCTCTAATGTTTGTAACTGCAACTTTCAGAACATGAAGGTTTCGCCTAAGAGCCAGACGAACTGACGACCTCACCTCAACCGGTGACGAACAATCTTATTCAGTCTTCATTCTACCGGTGGCGAAGAACCCATCGCCTGCAACAACGAAGCCGTTCTGACTTCTGAGGACTGAGGTCATTGTGCATTTTGAACAATTTTTTTCCCATTCGAGAATTGATTATTTGATTGATAATTTTAGGTTGCTGGTTGTGTATTTGAGAATTGAGATTATTAATTGATCCGTTAAGGTTGTTAATCGTGCATTGAGCACTTGAGAATTGAGATTGTTGATGGAGGATGGGACCCAATTGGATTGAGATATCGGATATGTGCATTTTGAACAATTTTTACCCCATTTGATTGATAATTTTAGGTTGTTAATTGTGCACTTGAAAATTAAGATGAATGATAGTTTGGTTTGTTACATCGAGAAAATGTCTTCACAACGATTGGGAATGAGGCTATTATCAAGCGCTACCAATCTTCGGCGCCTCATCGAGTAGTTATTTAGTACTTTCTTTTGTAAACACTGAAATGTTTATTTTGTATTCGCTTCTTTTGTGCTGTAAAGAGTCTTTAGTGGCTCTCATGAAACTTAATAAGACCTTTTGGATAAATTTTAGTATGCTTTTTGTATATTATCAAAAAGTGTACTTTGTTTGTCTATGCTATTTTACTTATAAAAAAATTTACTGATTTCGATATATTTTTAGCACCCCCTGGAGTGAAATCTTAGTTCCACCACTGGCCTCACGCCCTTAACTGTCAACGCCACAGCCACTACCTCCACCAGTCTGTCCACCTCTGCCCTCCAACGTAGTCCTCTTGTAGTCTTGTTCTCCAATCAAGGCAAGGAAGGGTAGTTCACGGGCTCATGACTAACGAGTCACGGCACCCAAAGCCCAAAGGCTCTGGGCTTACGGTGAGATGGACGACAGCTTAATTCTCAACGACGATACCCAACGATGACGGTAGTGGGAGACTGCTTTGACGATGAAAGCAAGGAAAGATTTTCTGATTCAATGTTGATTCTTAATTCCTTGAACCCTTTCTTTTTTGTTTCAATTTGGAATTTGGACATTTGTTTTGGGACCTACAATTTCCAATTGGAATTTGGGAATTAGAAATTGCTGCTAATAGGTTTTATAACTTCAGAATGAGATTTTTAATTTTTAATTTGAGATTACAAGTGCTGCTTGTGGTGGCAATTAGGAATTGAGAATTCGGATTGCTGCTCGTGGCAATTAGGAATTGGGAATTAGGAATTTGGGTGTAGAATTGGGATTTTTAGTCTTAGATTGAGAGTTTGGCAATTACTGCTCATGGTGGCATTTGAAAATTTAGAATTTGGCGTTTGGGAACTGGGAATTTGGCAATTGGGAGTCGGGAATTTGAATCTTTTATCAGTTTCATGGACAAGGTCGAGTATACTGTTCAATTAGGAAGTTCGAATTGGACGAGGTCAACTATATCGAAAAGAAGTTGTTTGATGGTATTCAAAACGCTGTAATTAATTTAACGCTTTCCAAAGATGCCATCACACCATGGTCAATTATAGAATGTCATGGTTGATATAATATTACATACAACTAATTCTTGTGACTATTTATCTCTTCTATATTTGGTGCCCACCTTAAGATATTTCCTGGCTCCGCCACACATCATTTTTTTCTTCTAAATCTAATATGTTATTTTTGTTTTTTTGAAATATGAATTTTTATATTCGCATTAAAGAGTGGTTATAAAAATGCAATAGTCAAAATTAAGTCATAAGAAGTTAGTATATTGATTAGGTTGAGTTCTAAAATATTTAGAATTAATTTTTAAATATTATAACCCTCATTATTTTGACAAACCCTCATTATTCTTAAAAAATTAATCACATTTAAAAATTAAGTACCTATCAGAATTCAAATCAATTGCTAGATAATTTTTTTCCAAGTCTTCGTAAGTTGTTTAATATTAATTGTAACAATAATTTTTTCTTCTAAATTGAAAGTATTAATTGTGTGTGTGTGTGTGTATATATATATATATATATATATATATATATATATATATATATATATATGAATATGTATATGTATATGTATATGTGTATATATATATATATGTGTATATGTATATATATATATATATATATATATATATATATATCAACCGTGTCTCAGAAAAACAGGAATGAAAAATTAGGGTCGGCTGCCTCTCAAGGTGCAACTACATATAAAACACCCTAGGTTGGCAATTTACCAATGGCCCCCTAAACTTTTGTTAGTCATTTTAAAGTTTACCCAAAAAATTTTATTATTGTGGAAATGCCCAAAAATAGTTATTTACGATAAATTAATGCACTAAAAAATTTTAACAGATCGTTATATGACACCGCTTCACTAATCGTCGCTAAAAGTTGCTACATAACATATCGATGCTAACTTAAAGAAAATTTGTCGCCAATAATTTTTAAATTATCATTTATGTTAATTGTCACTAAGAACCTCAATCAATATTATTTATAATTTTCACCTTTAAATTATAACTTAAGATTTTTTTTCCAAAATTTTTGTCGCTAAAGTTGCGAATAAAATTCAATCATGCTAATCGACACTAAATGTTGCGCGTGAAAATCGTTGCTTAAAAATAAATTAATCAGCTAGACAATATCAAGGTTCAAGGTGTTACAGGTAGACTTAAATAAGCTACTAAAAAGCATGCTACAGAAATAGACCTTGGAACAGAACTGGATTTGCATGAAACCTTTACTTTTTTCAAATAACCCAACCTTTTAAAATGTAGTACTAACCCTTAACAAATATAGTGTTATACTGGCAATATCTGTATTTTAATTATTTTTCTCAAAAGTTATGTTTGACACTTTTTTGACCATCCATCTTGAAGATTTTCTAAGGTAATTAATTTGGTAAAACACGTACATCGCACAATAATGATGTTTTGCACTTAAAAAAAGCTATAGCGTTTTACAGATGTTTTGCAAATGTTTGAGGTTAAACAACTATATAGGATGATTATTCTTATTGTCATATAGAGATAATTGGAGATGCAATTGCACAAGGTTACAAAATTTATATACTTACTTTACCTTTGCTATGTAGTTGTTATTGAGTTCTTGTTCAATAGTATATTTAGGTGAGTATAGTTGTGCTAAGTTTCTAGTTTTTGGACCTTAAGCTAAAGCATTTGTTTAAAGATTTAGTATTACTTCATATTCTATTTACAAACATTTTTAGTATGTGAAGTTTATTACAAACATTTCATACATGATTTTTTGAATTTTACATTTGTGAGATGACATAACCTTCCAAAAGTTCCCAAAGTCTCTACACTCTGATCATATAATTAACTATAGCCTTACATTACCTTTATCTAGCTAGTATGCTACATGCATCCTCACAACATTGATGAGGTTTTCGGCAACTAGAAACACATTTCTCCAAACCCTCCTAATCGATCTTCACCCAATTGAAAGAAGCCCTCATAGTGCGATTTATAACCTTAAAAACTTAAGTAAAAGGCACAATGCGTAATCTCAGCGAACTTCAAATGTTTCATCATATCTAGGAATCGGAATATAACTTTGGATTTGATAACCCAACCAGGTAGATTATTACTTAAGCTCTAATTATCATAAGACCGTATTGCTTAGATACCATTTTTGTCACAACCCAAGGCCCGTGAGCTAGGTTTGTGACTGGCTGCAGACCCACTGGATTCCCACCAAGAGCTTTACCAGACCTTACTCACTGAGATTTAAAACTTTTACAAAGTTTAAATACATTTTCACATCCTAATTTCAGTACAACACTTTCGCTAGGACTCTTCATAACTCTTACGCTAGGACTCTTCAATACCTATTTAGTTGTATTTTAGAAATAAAAAATTCTAGAAAAAAAAAGATTAGAGGTTTGTAATGCAAAGATCCTAGTAATTGAATCCAAAAATAAAATATAGTATAAATAAGGTTTACAAGAATTGGACAAATTAACAAATCATAGTAAATATTAATAAGTAAGGTAACAAAAGAAAAGAACACTATAACAAATAGGAAGTACAAGGGGTATAACTGAAAAAAGAAACGCTAAGAAAAGCTTACTTTTTAATTTCCGGAGTATTAATCTTTAACTTTCGTGCTAATCCCAAATTTGTATCGTAAAGTATCACCCAAGTATAGCTTAAGGATCCAACATCTTAAAAATACCAAATTAGTACCTAAGGTATCATTCTTGAATCAAATAAGTACGAAAGTTGACGGACGGTGAAATCCGTTAAAAAAATCAAGAAGCATGATCGTCTTTATGAACCCTTCCCCCTCCCCCCCTCTACACACACTCTCTCACCCACCCACCTTCAAACCCCCTACCCCTCGTAACACACACACACAGACTTAACACACCCTGACACATACAAAAGCACACAGAACCAACACAGTGTATCAAAGAAATTCCTTGACCTGCACGAATTTTTCCTTCAGCCCCTGGTGCAACTCCCCTCCAGACTTCTCTATTTCAGCATTCAAAGCATCAATTTTCTGCTTAACATCTGGCCTATCTAAGACCTCTTTGAATTTCTTATTGATTTCCTCTGCTCACACAATAGCAAAATATGTGGACTAAAACATCACAGTGTATCAAAGAAATTTTTGATATAATACTAAACAGAAAGAGAGCTTCAGATGTGAAGAACTGTGTTGGTGTGTTTTCTAGGGTGTCATCTGAGACTCACGTGGCATATATACATGTATAAGAGGTGAAGTGGATTTCTTGGAAGCAAAGCAAAAGTTTTGGAGCCAAATCAAAAGAAACAACCAAATTGGCTTTTCGCCACCTGCCAAATGTTTTGCACTGTTGAAGTTCTCTGGGTAGTGTCTTTAATTTGTTTCTTTCTTTTTCGTTGCTTGGCTTTGGTGTGAGTTCCACACTAATCACTTCTCTCTGTACGTACTTCCTCTTGGGATGATTATCAGTTCTCTCGTCGGGGCATGTCCTTCCAAGCACAAACAATTCTAAAGAACTACGTTCATACATAAACTTATTCTTCTTTCCATTTTTTGTTGCACCATTTTTGTGGAAAGGAAGAGGGTGAATTGAAACCCTTGCATGCACTGGAAATCACATTCCATTTTACTAATAAATGTTTTTGGTGAATTTGATATAATTTTTGCACCCCCTGAAAAAAAATCCTGGTTTCGCCCCTGCACACACACACACACACACAGAACCCTCCTCTCTTTTCTCTTCTCATTGGTGTGAAATGTGTTATTTTTCTCATGAGCGTGAAATGTGCGTTTGGTAAAAGAGAAAGCAACAATGAGAAAAACCAAAGAGATTTAATCGTCATAAACCAAAGCAACCTGGTTGTGTTATAACTCAAACCGCACCAACAAATAAAGGCAACTCCACGGTAAACAAGAAGAAGCCTCAATGCTGAATAAGAAGCAATGAATCAAATCTAACTAACAAAAATAGGAGGCCTCAGTGCTCCATAAGAAATATATTGACATGGATACTTTGATCCTTCTAAACCATATAAGTGACTTTATCAGATTCTTTAAGATTGTTATCAAAATGTCCATGTCAAAGGACTATGATTCTTATGCTTCAAACCAACACGAGATGTAAACGCATAACACATATTAAAACTTCCACCACTTTGTTCCATGAAAGTTACCTCTAACATGCCACAACTCAGAAATAACATTGATGTTCTTTTTGTTTCACCAGACGTGAATTTCACACCAATGAGAAAAAATAGTACGTCTCACACATATGAGAAGAGATGAGGATTCACTCTCTAGGGGGTGGGGGTAGGGGGTGTCAAGGTGTATGTGGGTTATACACAGTGTGTGCGTGCGAGCGCTCACGCTTCTGTATGTGTTATACAATATGTGTGTGTGTGTGTGTGTTACAGGTGTGTGACAGGGAATGTGTGGCGATTCTGTGCTTAAGTTTTAGCAAAAGCAGCTCTCTAGGGTAGTATCCGTATGTGTGTGTCTATTAGGTATATGTGTTTGTCTATCATGATTTGTGTGTAAAAGAGATAGGGGTGTACGTGGTTTCTTGTGTTTTATGGTGTGTGTGAGTGAGTGAGTGGGTGGGTGAGTGAGAGAGAGACGAGCGGGAGGGGGAGGGGGAGGGACAAGGAAAAAGGAAGAAGAAGGATAAAGGATTGCCAAGTGGACATTTTCTATAAAGACAGTCATGCCCCTGAACTTTTTAATGGATACTACTGTCATCAGCCTTTGGACTTTTATCATTCGTAAATGGTACCTTAGGTACTCATTTGGTATTTTTAAAATAATGGGTCCTTAAACTGTACTGGGGTGATACTCAGATTTGGAATTAGCCTTTAATATTTAGTGTTAATGCCAAATATGTGCCCTAATGTTTTATCAAAGTACATTACATCTTAAGTACCCAATGTTTCAAAAGTACCAAATCAGTACCTAGGTTCCTATTTTTATCCAAATCAGTACTATCACTAACGGACAACGGGTGTTAAATTTCATTAAGGGCATATATGTCAATAACCAAAAAAAAATAAAAAATCTTAAAGACACGTGACACTATCACCATTGTTCGATTTTTTCTCTTCCTTAACTTAATCACTAAAAAACAGAAAAGAAATAATCTCTCCCTATCTGTATGTCTCTCTAGCGGGCACACACCCCCCATCACCCACTACCCACCACCCACCAATACCACCATACCACCACCACCAGCACCACCGTCGCTACCGTCATCTCCAGTGTGTGTGTGTATTACAAATGTATGTGACGGGGTGGTTGTGTGGGGTGTGACAGTGTGTTTTTGTGTTTGGGTTTTGTGTGTGTGTGTGTATGTGTATGTTATGGTGAAATTGTATGTGTGTATGTTATAGGGTTGTGGGGGTGGGGGTAGGGGTGTATGTCTGCGCGCGCGCATGCGTGCATGTGTGGGTGCATGTGTGGTGGGTGTGTGGGACTATGACATAGTGTGTATGTGTGCTACCGTGTGGTGTAGCTGATGTGTGTGTGCACGCACGCAGAATTAAAGAAGAGAAAAGGGGGGAAGAAGAGTATGACTGTCTTTTTTTCACAAAGACATACTTACCCTTGAACTTTTCAAAGGATGTGACCATCCATTGGCAGTCGGACTCATTTAGTTCAATTTTGAGAACTTATGTACTGATTTGGCAAACGTTGGGTACTTACACTGTATTGGAGTGATACTTTAAGATACAAATTTGGCATTAGCCCTAATTTTTATATATGACTTTTGTAGTTTACGTTTGCATCATTTTATTTTGTGTACTTTACCTTCTTTTAAGGTATTATACATGATGTTTTCTGTTTTATTTTGTGACACTTTATTAAGCTATTTGAAAGTGATTTTGATGTTAATATTTGAAGTTAAGGCTTAATAAATGTATATAGAGTTTAAAAGCTGTAGAATTGGTTTCTTAGTTTTATAAGGTTTTGACTAATTGGATAAATTATACATAAGATTTTTTAATAATAAATCGTAACAAATATTTTTAAGTAAGGGTTAGAAAAAAAAAACACAGAGAGAGAGAGAGAGAGAGAGAGAGAGAACACCATAATAAATAAGACGATAGTTTGAATACGTAAAAGGAAAAAAAACTCTAAGAACAACTTACTTTGTAATTCATAAAGTATTAATCTTTAGTCTTCATACATGATTTTCGTTGCTTACATTGGGAGATTTTATTTTGTGTACTTTAAGTGATTTTAAGGTATTAATAGCCAAAGTTGAAGCCTAATATGTCAATATATTGATTATGTAGAATTAGTTCCTAGTTTTATTAGGCTTACAAAGTTCGAGCCAATTTTGCCTACAAAATTTTTAATAGCTAAGAGTTAGTAAGTAGAGAACAATTTTCGTATTTTATATTTGTTAGATTTCAATTTGTTATTTTAAAGTACTTTGAGGTATTAATAGTCAAAATTAAGATTTAACATATGCGTATATTGGTTAGGTATAGTTTTAGAAGGTGTATAATAGTTTCCTTGAAGAGACCAACTAAGTAGGAGATTAACACATACAAAGTTGAAATTTACATGGAACAAGGAGAACGCACATAAAATCGTACGTCTCGCAGTTATGAGAAGTCTAAAAATATTACGTGCAACAATTGTTACAGTACTCTTCAGCCTTTTATATACTCGTTCAGTAACCCAGACAAGGCCCTGTCCGTTATATTTCGGTAGAGTTAAAGTTTGGTATTTAAGCATTAAATCGATAGTTTTGAACTACAATTTATTTGTATCAGCCTAAAGGAAAACATCAAATTGAAAATATATGACATTCATGCATTTCACATATAAGGAACGTCATAATCAAGAGAAACTCAATAAAAGTATAATGCTGAAATCGTTTCTTAATCGGTAAATACCAGACGGATTCCACATTTATTTTTTTTTATACTCAAAATGACAGATTACATTAATGTTGATCGAAGTGTAATTGAAATTAGAATTAGGAAGTCCAAAACAAGGTATTCAAAAAGTTCAGTATATATGCAATATTTCACAAAAATAAGATTGATGCTTTATTTTACTGTGTTGTAACTAAAAAAAAAAATTTGTGCAAAAGAGAATTTAATTTATCAGCATAGATTAAATTAAAGATCAATCACATTCCTCTACAATTAAACTGAAAAGTTATGATGTCAAGGAAAGTGGGTTCGTACCTACGTGGAGGTACCACAAAGGCTGTAGTCGAGTCATCTTCCAAGTATGCAAAGTGAGAGACAGCAAGGACGGAGTAAGGGCTGAGAGCAAGGCTTCCCAGACAGGCCGTGAGGAGTGGCCGTGCTGCGGAGACGAGTCTGAAACGAACAGGGCCGACAGTCGACAGTCCAAGTCAAGGTCCGAGTCAGGGTCCAATGCTACGGTCCAAAGTTATGTCCAATTTTTTAAAGTGCCACATGTCGTCCCCTGGGAGTGACACGTCACCAGGGGGTCCAAAAAATACCGGTCCTCCGTTGGACTGCCGGTTCCCAAATTCGCGTTGCCTGCCCCACACAACGTCGCTCTACCTGTCTGAGAAGACTGACCACACCGCGGTAGCATGATCAGAGTAAGCCCATTGCCCCAGCCACCGATCCAAGCCCTTACTGAATCCCACAAGCGTCAAGAGACACGAAGAAAACTTGACAGCGGTGAGGGTTACCCCTGTAGCCAACTGCCAGGCAGACTAGGCGCGATGCCCTCCAAGGACCTGCTCCCATCCCGGAGTGACCCGAGGGTCATTGCCTTGGTGGTGTCGACGATCAATGGTAACATTAGTGGACATGCTCGCAACTCAGTGCTCAGAGTCTGTGGCAAGGGGTCCTTATGCCGGAGCCCCCCGTGATTGTGACGGCGATGGATTTAAGGTTATGAGTCCATCCTGTAGCAGCGATGACTATAAGGTTGTGAGTTCATCCCGCTGTGAGGGGTCCTCGTGCCGAAGCCCCCCATGATTGTGACTGGGATGGCTTTAAGATTGTGAGCCCATCCTGTGGCGGCGATGACTATAAGGTTGTGAGTGCATCCCGCTGCGAGGGGTCCTCGTGCCGGAGCCCCTCGTGATTGTGACGGCGATGGCTTTAAGATTGTGAGCCCATCCCATGGCGGCGATGACTATAAGGTTGTGAGTTCATCCCGCTGCGAGAGGTCCTCGTGCTGGAGCCCCCCGTGATTCTGACGGCGATGGCTTTAAGGTTGTGAGCCCATCCCATGGCGGCGATGACTATAAGGTTGTGAGTTCATCCCGCTGCGAGGGGTCATCGTGTCGAAGCCCCCCGTGATTGTGACGGTGATGGCTTTAAGATTGTGAGCCCATCTCGTGGCGGCGATAACTATAAGGTTGTGAGTTCATCCTGCTGCGAGGGGTCCTCGTGCCGGAGCCCCCCGTGATTGTGACATCGATGGCTTTAAGATTGTGAGCCCATCCCATGGTGGTGATGACTATAAGGTTGTGAGTTCATCCCGCTGCGAGGGGTCCTCGTGTCGGAGCACTACGAACGGAGCCCCCCGGAAGCATTTAACATGATTGTGCCGCATGGGCGCGGTGCCTGAAGGCATGAGACATGATTGTGGCGCGTGGGCGCGGCGACGACCATCAAAAGACAATACCTGGTGCCGGGGCACGTATCATTGAAGTGGCGTACTGGCGCGGCGACGAACGTCGTGGAGAAAATACCTGGTGCCGTGGGTACATGTCATGGAAGTGGCGCACGGGCGCGATGACGAACATCGCGAGACAATACTTGGTGCCCGGGGGCGCATATGATGGAAGTGGCGCACAAGCGTGGTGACGAACGTCGTGGGGCAATACTCGGTGCCGGGGGCACATATCATGATAATGGCGCACGAGCACGGCAACGAACATCCCGGAGACATACTTGGTGCCAGGGGCACATGTTATGAAATATGGTGCGGTAATGAACGTCGCGAAGCAATATTTGGTGCCGGGGCACGTGCTATGAAAGTGGCGCGGCGACGAATGTCGCCAATGGTGCACTGGCCCGACGACGAACGTCGCGGAGACAGCGCACGGGCGGGCGTCGGGTGTCTCGAACATGGGATGTGAGTTGAGTGTGCCTGTCATAATAAAATAATGAATGCAACATGTAGTAATGACAAAATTGGGAATGATGGTATGCGGTCGTCGGCGACAGGTCATTCAATGGTAGCGCACGACTTTGGGCGATGGGCATCGTGGAAGAGGTGCGCGGTCATGCGCGATGAACATCAGACGTCGTGAGGTTGATGTATGACGGACGTCGCGAGGTTGATGCACGACGGACGTCACGAGGTTGATGCACGATGGACGTTGCGAGGTTGATGCACGAATGTCCATAAGGTGATGGATGACGGACGTCACGAGGTTGATGCACGACGGACGTCGCGAGGTTGATGTACGAACGTCCGTAAACATCGCGGAGGTGCAAAGATTCGAGAAAACAAATGCGCGCAGGAGGGGATGCCATAGGCCAAAAAATGGGGGAAGGCCAAGGCCACCACCCTTGGGGAGGCCGAGGCCGACCCTAGGGGGTGGCCAAGGCCAATGGCCAACTCCCATGAAGGGAGGCCAAGGCCAATCCCCCTTTCAGTGAACTTCGGGTGCACCGACAGTAGGTGTTTTGATGGTCAACGACGAATCTGAAAGTTGCATTACCACGAACGTGTCAACGCGAATCATACCTACATGAAGAACAAGGTGCCACAGTCACGTATGAAGTGAAAAAAGTGTGAAAAGGAGGTTGCGCGAAGGGGTGAACCACCGGGGAAAAATGGCCGAGGCCAACCCCTCCTGGAGGCCGACGTCGACCCCCTAAGCTTGGGGAAGGCCGAGGCCGACCCCCTAGACCTCTTGGAGGCCAAGGCCGACCCCCTGGGGTTGGCCAAGGCCAAATGGCCAACTTTCATTTTTGGAGCCCAAGGCCACTTTCCCTTTTAGTGAACTTCGGGCGCGCGTTGGTAGGTGTTTTGATGAGTGATGACTAATCCGGAAGTTGCCCTGTGATGAGCGTGTCGCCAAGAATCGCACCCACATAACGAACAAGGTACCAAAGTCATGTACGAGCGTACAAAATGAAAAAATTACGAAAGGGACTTTGTGTGAAAAGTGAGCAACCGGGGGGGGGGGGGGGGAAGGCCAAGGCCAACCCTTCATGGAGGCCGAGGCCGACCCCACGGGGTTCCAAGGCCTTTGCCCCATGACCCCGTCGCTCCGGTTGCACTGCCGGTCGATGTTTTTGATGAAAATGTGCTTGGGTGGTCGCCGTGCGACGATCATGCTATCGTGAGTGACGTCAACGTGAAATAAATTGTCTAAGTCGTGCACAAGGCGCACGGAGCAAAAAACGCACGTGACTTGAGCGTGCGAGTTCTGATCGGTTCGATGCGTTGAAAAAATGACTGTTGCATCCGTCGACATGTTCGAGTGAAGCGGGACCCCTAGTGGGCCCTTGGATCTTACCAAGATAGGTTGGGAACAAGTTATAAAAGAAAGTACAAATGTGCACAAACTATTGTTTTAGTAAATTATTGTCCAGACTGAAATAACCTACTAAAAAACATGATGTGAAAATAGATCTTGGCGTACGAGGGGAAGCAATTGAGTTTTTTTTTTTCTTTTAGAGAACCACTCTTTTAAAATATAGACAATTCTAAAAAGAGAAAATATAGTGTTACGGTGGCAATATTTGTGTTTTAGTTGCTTTGCTTCATGATCATTTTTGACGCTTTTCGACCATTCATTTTAATATGCTTTGAAGATTTTCTAAGACAATCAATTTGAAGATACGTGTTCATTGCACTGTTAATTATTATTTAAATTATCATAAAAATGTCATATTGTTTTACAAAAGTATTTTTAATGTTTGAGGTTAAACAATTATATAGCAGTAATTATAATCTGTCATATAATATGTGATAGATAGGGATGCAATTGCGAAAGATTAACACTCACAACTGATCTGCTCCACGTAACTGCACCTGTCGACCACCACCCTTGTCATTGTGATCAGCAGCTTCCTCCTCCCCACCCATCGTCATAGCCAACCATCATGGCTTCAAGACCCTCGCCACTAACGCCCCCACCTCTAGGAACGGTAGACTTCCTCTCCAAAGAATTGCCCCATCATTTTCTCATCTGTTAGAATTAAATCATGTAAAAAAGTTCGGCGAAAAAATGAATAAAAGAGATCAGATCTTGAAAATTAAATTAAAATTCTCAATAGAGAGGGAAAGAATGAAGACCACCAGTTTTTTCTCCAGTTTTGTAAATTGGAGGAAAAAAACGCGTTTGACACACACTTTTTTTCTTTTTTTTTTTTCCTTTAGTTTAAAAACCAGTTTTTAAAACATGGTTGTTTTTTAAAACTCTCATTTTGAAGTTTTGAGTTTTGGTTTTTGTTTTAAGACCACCATCATCACCACCCCTCCACCGCCACAGTCACCGCCCGCCGTCGGCCGCTGCAGGGCCGCCAACGCCACGGCCCACCACCGTAACCATCATCAAAGAAAAAATTTAAAATAAAAACTGGATAATCAAACACCCAAAAGAAAAAAAAACTCAAAATAAAAAATGGGTAATCAAATACCCATTTATTTTTGTAAAAAATAAAAACTAAACTGGTTTTGATTTTTTTAAAAAAAATAAAAAATTAAAATTATAAGTGATTTCAAACGCTACCTCACTGTACCTCTTTTCGATTCAACAACAACAAAAAGAAGAAGAAGTAGAACAGTTGACATGCCTATATAAATAAACAAGTGAGCATTTCCTGAGAAACCTAAATGATCACTTTGTAGGCTTTTAACTGTTTTAAGCATCCGATTAGTCACATTGAAGGAATATAATAAGGGAGGAAATGTTAATGTTGGCTGTAAACATATTCTAAGCCAAGTATAGTCTCACTTAAATATTAGATTCGATGAGCTGTGCAGTTCTAATTTATTCTTGGAAAGCAATTGTTCCAGACTATTCCAATATTTATGCAACTTTCAGTAGAGCAGTGATACACACCCAAGTGCCAACGTCCGTAGGATTGAGGAATCGTGATGTTCATTAGAAGGGACATAAATAAAACACATAAAAAGGACAATGACCCTTATTGGGTCAAGCATAGATATCAACAAAGTCCTCGTTCGTTATTTACAAAGGTAACTTACAGGCTTTCCATTTAATTCACCTAATTGTCTTAAGATTACTGTAATAGTAGGGTCATCGGCACACCCAATGGGTGTGTAATTAAAGAGAAAGTATGCAAAATTAATCGATACAAATTGTAAAAGACACATGAAAAGATAAATTTACCATGAAAATGGAGACCAGAAGGGAATAAGTACTAAAAATAGGTAAAATTAGTGATGTTTAGATATGGGCGGAGTAGTTAGAATAATGCAGATGAAGAAGAAGATTTAATTGTAATGGGATGGAGCAATTACTTAAGAAGTGTTCTTAATTTTCCACAATGACCTTAATTAACTATTCTTTAACTTGAAGGTAGTATATCATCAAAATTGAAGTCTTAGAAGTTCGAAAAACCGGGGGGAGGGGGGGGGGGGGTAATTACACCTATGTTCCTGATGTTAGTGTGTAATTTTGAAAATATATCTACGGTGTCTATCCGTTAAAAAATTGCACTTTTTGGCTGACATCATTCATGTATATTTTCTAAATGCCAATACTATCCTTATATTGTATATACATAATATAAAAAAATCATATTTCTTATTTTTTTAATTAGGGTAAAACTTTTTTTTTCAAAACTATAGAGTTTCTCCCCCAATTTCTTTAGAAACCCTAAATGTGGAATCGCCGCCGGCTGTCCCCCGTCCCCCCCCCCCCCCGGCCGCCAGCAGCCTCCCTCGCCCCACCACGCTGGCTGCCTCTCCCCACACCACCCCCACCACGCCAGCAAGCCCGTCTCACACCCACGCCGCCGGTAATCCCTTCGCAAACCCACGCCGTCGTCATCCCAATATACTGCCACTGTCCCCACTCCCTCCCTTCCCAAGCCACCATGACCCCCATCTGCCCCGACGCCACTATCGGTCCACGGCCACCCCAAGCCACTGTGAGCCCCGTCCAACTTTGGTCCATATCCACGAAAATTCCAACTTTGGTCATCGCCCATTCCTAACCAGTTTCGAAGAGGTTCTTGTCATCATCGCCCGTCCCACACCCACGCCACTCATGCCGGAGGGAACATCCCCACTTAGTGATCGGTATGCTAGTTCACGCAAATCCGAAGAAGTTATCACGAACGAGCTTTGATCTGAATAAGATCTGGCATGTTCTACGTGCCCGATCTCCCTCTATTGTCTACTAAATTCTTGTCATTTCTCTGATTTTTGCTTGAGCAGTTTGAAAACTTGTATGGATGCCGTCACTCACTCCCAAATTAGGATTCTCCAAAAAGAAAAGGAAAAGGAAAAGATAAAAGTGAAGAGAAAAGAGAAAAGCGCAATAATGGAGTAATGGCATTTAAAAAAAAATAACCTTCAAACTCAAGGGCAATAAACCGCTAAGGATTCCGTTTGGTTAACGGATATAAGTGTAATTTGTCTAAACTATTGTTCTTGTCTGTAATTACACCCTAACCTCAAGGATATAGATATAATTAGCCAAAAAAAAATCACCAGAAGAGAGGCTTTCTTTAATAATAGTATAGACTACCAAAGAAGAGGCGTTCTTAATATTTTAGTGCCCCGCTACATAGAGTTTTGACATGAAAAATTACTCGAAGGCAGTCTTATTGGCTATTGGCATTGAGTTATTGAGTAAACGTCAGGAAATGGATGTGATGTCTACATAACTATGCTTAGATGGAAAACTGTTAATGCAGTGCTAACGGTCTGGTTTATAAAACTATCCTTGTTATACAAGACAAGAATATTCATAAATGATTACAATTTTGCTAAACACAAAACATGCTATAGTTGCGAAGAAAACTGATAGCTTGACACGAGCAAATATTCAATAATTCAGACACTGTTTTAACAACACAAAAAAGACAATATGGATAACCTTAGAATTTTGTAGCCCGTTCGTTTACTATTTTTATCTTCTTTGTTTCTATTTTTATCATTTTCGTATCTGAATAACAAATATGATTGTTCACTTTCATCACACTAACAAATTTTTTAATTACAAATTTTTGATGATAGGTGAGAGAGAGTCGAAAAAAAGTGAAAACAATTTACAAGTACTTTTACTTTTTGGTACTATTGAGGTTAAATTTTTTCCAAATTCAAACAAAAAATGGTAAACATAAGTAATATAAAAATCTTTTAAATCATTGTCGCAAACAGAAAATAAAAGTAATTAACGAATCGGGACCCAGAAATTTTAACGCACAATGTTGCTCGGATTAGGAGCCATAAACCTCACTTGGTGGGCATCAGCAAACTGTCACAATGTCCTACACAACAGCAAAGCTGTCCCAGTACCCACCCACTCACTCCCCACACACAAAAATTAACATTCTTATTCCTGACCACTCATACACGTACATCGCAATAAATTCGCACACTTCCACGCAGTTTCCTCCTTTTGGTGGAAGTCAAGCTCTTACTTTGTTCTCTGCCTCTCTGGAGCGAGCAGAATATATTCAAAACTATTTGCCATCCTTACAATATTGATTAAATTTCCATAATCCAAAAAAGAGTTCTCAAATCTGTCTTAGAAGATTACAGGGAAATCCCCACCGTTGAATTTTCTATAAACCTTAGCCAACCGTCTCAAATCCTCCTCTAGGGTTGCTGAGGGCGTTCAAAGTTTTTCTTTTCTGTCTCCCTTTTGTCCACATAAATATATATATATATATATATATATATATATATATGGGGCCGATCCACATCTACCGGTGGGAAAATAACAACCGCAGGTAAGAGCAGCGGTTGGCCACGTGGACGGAAAAAGGACGAAAAAAACCAAAAAGGACCAAAATGGCACGAGAAATTCACCAAAATATCGCGAGAAAATGGCATAATGCCCAACCGCGTGTGGGAGTTGCGGTTGGCATTAATGCCCAACCGCAACCCCTACATGCGGTTGGGAATTATTTGCCAAGTTGCATTTTTTTTAAAAAAAGGACACATATATATTATAATAATAATAAAAAGGACATTTAAAGGACACATATATATATTATAATAATAATAAAAAGGACATGAAGGACAATGGAGAAAACCCCAACCGCCACACTTAGTGGCGGTTGGTATCATTGCAAAATTTTTTTTTTCTGTCGCTAAAAGTGAAAACTTAATTAGACAGTTTTTCACGAATTTATAAAAAATAGCTAGATCTAGATATTGCCAAATTGTAAAAAAGAGACCGTAGTTATTTTTAAAAGATCTATATTAAGGAAAAATTTCAGATTTTTCCAAAAACTGGAAAGGGGTTAACTGAAATGGGGAACCTTGTAACTTTGCAGTATAATTTAAAATATCAAGCTAGCGCGATTTCGTGCGAAACTTTTATGAGAACCCTAGGATGTTAGGAAGTTCTATTTTCCAGGACTTCGGGCCATTCCGAAGTCTTTAGCTAATTGTTTGGCCGAACGGGCTAATTTTTTTAGGTCTATTTCACAAAAAATTGCACCGTTTGGCCAAAAAATTAGTTAACAATTTCAGAATGGCCCAAAATCCTGGAAAATGAAACTTCCCAATGTCCTAGGGTTCTCATAAAAGTTTCGCGCGAAATCGCGCTGGGCTATATTTTAAATTATACTGCAAAGTTACAAGGTTCCCCGTTTCAATTAACCCCTTTCCAGTTTTTGGAAAAATCTGAAATTTTCCCTGATATAGATCTTTTAAAAATAACTATAGTCTCGTTTTTACAATTTGGCAAAATCTAGCTCTAGCTATTTTTTATAAATTCATTAAAAACTGTCTAATTAAGTTTTTACATTTAGCGACAGAAAAAAAATAAATTTGCAATGATACCAACCGCCACTAAGTGTGGCGGTTGGGTTTTCTCCATTGTCCTTCATGTCCTTTTTATTATTATTATAATATCCTTTCATGTCCTTTTTATTATTATTATAGAATTTTTCATGAATTTATACAAAATAGCTAGAACTAGATTTTGCCAAAGTGTGAAACAAGGACCCTAGTTATTTTCAAAAGATCTGTATCAGGTAAAAATTTCAGATTTTTTCAAAGACTGGAAAGGTGTTAACTGATACGCACAACCTTGTAACTTTGCAGTGTAATTTAAAATATCAGCCCAGCGCGATTTCGCGCGAAACTTTTATGAGAACCCTAGGATGTTGGGAAGTTCCATTCCCAAGGAATTCGGGCCATTCCGAAGCCGTAGCTAATTTTTTGGCCGAACGGGCTTTTAAGCGCTCGATCCGGACACCGGTTCGGGATTTTTAGGCGAAAAATCCGTAAAATACATTTTAGATCAAGAATGAACTCAGGAAGCTTTAAAATAGCTTTTTAAAGCACTTTTGATATTTTCTCATGTCAGGGGCCATTTTGGTAATTTGCCACCCCGCGAGGGGTGTTTTGGTAATTTTACGGTGTCAAGTTTTTCAGTCCAGAAATGTAAGTAAAACATTTGAAAGGTTGTTTTGAAACTGGTTTGATGGGCATTAGGGTGACAATGAACCCCCGGGGCATTTCGATAATTTGCCGCTCATCGGGGGCTATTTTGCTAACTGAACCAGCTTGAAAAATTTCCCGAATGATTTTTAGTTATAGGATAGGGGTGTAAGACACCCGCTCATCGGGGTCCTATACCTAAACGTCAAGGCATCCTTCCTAGTCCACGAGGAGTGTTTGAGCACTTCCGAGCGAGCAATGTAGTCCATGTACTTGAGGACGTAAATCCCGCAATCGTGACCGTTATATTGCTTTGGTCGGTCCTTTATCATCACGACCGTCCAAGGGTCCCCCTGTGGCCGTTCGCACGCTAGCGAGAGGACAGTAGTCTGCATCCAACAATAAAAACGAGAATCAAGCCTATGAAACAAGAACAATATACTATGAGCCAAGGTCAAAAAATAAAAACTAACCACTAAAGTGATGTACTCGTTGTACATCTGTGCCAGTAGCTGTCCAGGCTCGTCCTCCCTTAGGCTATCGTATATGTGAACTGTTCTGAACGCTGGATGGAGAACTAATAGGAACCAGTGGTTTGCATGATGACAAGGTATCATGATAAGGTTCGCATCAGCAGCGGGACATTGATAGTCTGCGTTCATCATGCCTAACACGTTTCGACCTGGTTTCCACTTTGGCAAAATCACGCTCTAGCTATTTTTTATAAATTCGTGAAAAAACTGTCTAATTAAGTTTTCACCTTTAGCGACAATTACGTTTCGTATTCACATTAAACACACATAGTCATAGTGTTACACCCTAGGAATACACATAGTGTTGAAAATTATTTCCTCCAGTTGTGTTACAACGTTCAGTTACCAAAATACCCTCGCTGAGCGACAAATTATCGAAATGCCCCCGGTGATTCATTATCACCCCTACGCGCGCCAAAATCAGCTTCAAAACAACATTTCAGTTTTGTAATTACATTTCTGGACTAAAAAGTCCGTCGAAAAACTTAGCACTGTAAAATTACCGAAATACCCCTCTCGGGGCGACGAATTACCGAAATGCCCCCTGGCATCGAAAAATATCAAAAGTGCTTCAAAATGCTATTTTAGGCTCCCTGAATTCATTCTTGACCTAAAAAGTATTTTACGGAGGTTTCACCCAAAAATCCCGAACCGGTTCCGGATTAAGCGCTTAAAGGGCCGTTTGGCCAAAAAAATAGGTAACGGCTTCGGAATGGCCCGAATTCCTGGGGAATGGAACTTCCCAACATCCTAGGGTTCTCATAAAATTTTCGCGCGAAATCGCCCTAGCTTGGTATTTTAAAATATACTGCAGAATTACAAGGTTCCCCGTATCAGTTAACCCCTTTCCAGTCTTTGGAAAAATCTGAAATTTTTACCTGAGACAGATCCTTTAAGAATAACTAGGGTCTCTTTTTTGCATTTTGTCAAAATCTAGCTCTAGCTATTTTTTATAAATTCGTGAAAAACTGTTTATATTTGGCGCCCTAAAAAATCGCTATTTTGGAATCTATAAATGTAATACGCTGATTTGTATAAACTTAACATTGAATTATAAGGAAATTCAAAATACTTACTTGTTGTGACTTGATGTATTTAAAGAAAAATCTACCGATCTTCCAGCGGTTATCCACCGATCTTCTAGCGTAAAATTTTTTGGTTTGTATTGTTGTGGAGATTATGTAGGTGAGATATGAAGTACGAAGGAAGTTGGTAAAGATGATAGAGTGCAGAAGAAGGGTTCGGGGGAAGGGATTATAAAGAGAGAAAAGTGAGGAAGAGAGAAGAAAAAAGACAGAAAAAAGTGAGGAAGAGAGAAGAAAAAAGACAGAAAAAAAACCCGTGATTGAGCGGTCAAAGGCTGCGGCAAAAAAAAAATTTGGCAGAAGGACAACACGTGGGGCATCATGGGGAGGGGGGCATCACCCAGGGGGAGCGCCACGTGGCAGGGCCATCGCCCCCAACCGCGGGTTGTTTATGCGGTTGGGCCACGTGGCAAGGGGAGGGGCCGCCACATGCCCGAACCGCGGGTTGTATAAGCGGTTGGGCCACGTGGTAGGGGCCATCGCCCCAACCGCGTATACAACCCGCGGTTGGGGCACGTGGCATGGGTGAGGGACGCCACGTGGCAGGGTCCATGCCCCAACCGCGGGTTGTATACGCGGTTGGGCCACGTGGCAAGGGTGGGGGACGCCACGTGGCAGGACCCCATGGGGTTGGGCCACGTGGCAGGGGTGGGGGACGCCACGTGGTAGGGGTATTAATGCCAACCGCTGCTTCTTCATGCGGTTGGTGTCCTTTTTCTCCTTTTCCCCATTTTCTCGCCATTTTCTCACCATTTTCTCATGCATTTTTTGCCATTAATGCAGTGTCAGTACAACTTTTTCCCAACCGCTGCTCTTACCCGCGGTTCGATGGAGAAATTGTTATTTCTCCACCGGTGGGTGTGAATCGGCCCCTATATATATATATATATGAAATAAATACGTAGTTAGCTTTTGTTCGCGAAGATTTCATAAACCAGCAAGAGTCATATCTTTCTGTGAAGAACAAAGCTACAATCTGGCTAAAAAGAGGTCAGATCCCCAATTCAAGTTGTTTTTTCATCTGGGTATTCTTATCTTCTTGATAGTGGTTATCTCCCCGTTTCAAGAATGTTCTTTTTGAGAAATTATTGTTGAATTATTGACATTTGTGTTTACTGGAATGCATTAGTGCTTTGCTTTCTTATCTGTGGTGATTTTATTTAGCTCCTAGTCTTGATCTTGGTTGGCATATTCAAGCATTCGCATGTATATTCATATTACAACCCAGAAATATGTGTAATGGGTCTGAATTTATTTTGTTAATGTTGATCGTGATTCGTCATGATGTTGACCAGGTAATCCAATCATTAGCTGTATGAATACTTGAGTTTTCAAGTTTTCAGTGAGCGTTATGGTTGGGTTTATTTCTTGCCTCAATTTAGCTGATTGAAGTTTTGGGATCCCATATCCTTCTGGGTTTGGGCATGGATGAAGGAAAATTGTGGAAAAGAAAATGCTGGTGATCTCAATTTTTTGGCAAAAAGTTGTAATTGAAAATGATGTTCTCATTTTGGCGAAGTAAAAAACTGACAGCTATTAGTGCTTGCCGTTAATACGAAGTATGCCATTGCCAGTTGCCACGCCGTTTGGAAAAATTACTTCTAATAGGTTTGGGTTACCTACTCATAGTATTCGAGCATGCTATTTGAAAGTCTAAGCTGTCATTTGCAAACTGAGATCTATTGTGCTGTTATATGTTGTTGAGGAGCATATATTTGGTTTTTGGGATGATGAGAGAATAGAAGGGTGGTTCTTTATAAGACATAAAAAGAAACCAAACATGCATTGCACGGGCCACTTGAGGGAAACAAAGCAAAGATTCATTGGTTTCAGAAAGCATAAGATCAGAAACGCATGCTTAAAGTCTTAGGAATATATTTCTAACTTGTTTCTTCAATTATCAGGCAGTTGATAAGATATGTTTCACTGATTAACTTTCCTTTCCTTCAATTATCAGGCAGTTGTCTCTTCCATATGTTGATTGTTTCGCTTTTATAGTTGCCAAGATCTTCTTTCAGTCTGGCCGCTGCAACAAAGTCAAACTCTTCTCGCACCTCTAACCGGGTGTGGGGTGCTAATGAGGGGGTGATATTACTCTGTGTTTTGAGAAGATCAATATCGTCGCACATTTGGAGAGTGTGCCGTGTTTCGGTTGGTTTATCGCTTGATTATGGCTAAGGTCCCGAATGCCTAAGTGATAATATCTTGAGAGTATTGGTCATTGTTTCAGGCTTCCAGATGTGAACAGCATAGTCTTCGTCATAGCCTTTAATATAACAAGCCAAATAGATCTCATGTGAATTGTACTTTGTCAGTTCCTTTAAAGATGGTCCGATTTTCATGCTTCATCACTAACATTCATGCCCATAAACCAAAGGTGAGAGGAAGAATCCTTTCTAGCTGATTTTTGTTTCTCTAACTATGAGTACTTTGGCATTAATCAGTGGCTAATGTCACTTTCTGATCAGAAGACAGTTCAACTGACTACCGAAGCAATGCAGAAGGCATTGGAAGATTGTTCTAAAGATCAAACCTCGACTACATTCACTCGCTTGACTGGGACAACTTCACTGCATGTAATCGGGCAAGGAGATACTCTCAAAAATAGTGGTGATAATGTTAAAAGTTTCTCTTCTGTGGAATGCGACAGTAAATCTGAGGACATCAAAATAAAACATGATATGGAGAGCGATAACGGGATTCATAAGTCTGCAAATATGAGGAAGAGTCATTCACTGGGAAGTGGATTAGATTCCAAGGGAAGGATCTCTGGTGACAACGACGTGGAGGATGAAACAGAAAAAGGACTTTCTTGGGCCGGATCTCACGATCACAGTGGTTTGGTAGTTCCAGCTGGTTGCAAGGATCCGGAAATAAGCCTGCCTGACCAGTCACAAGAAGCTTTGCCCGCTATTTCTTTTCGATTGAGTTCTGATATGGTGAATAACAACTCAATATTTTCATTTGGAGAACCACAGCAATCAGAAAAAGAAGGCCATGGAAACTCTGATACCCAGTTCTCAGGTGAGTGTAGCAACCATACACCCCATACT
Source organism: Escallonia herrerae (assembly GCA_033070095.1). Classification (NCBI taxonomy): domain Eukaryota; kingdom Viridiplantae; phylum Streptophyta; class Magnoliopsida; order Escalloniales; family Escalloniaceae; genus Escallonia; species Escallonia herrerae. The sequence continues at coordinate 6,104 of JAVXUP010004102.1, read as the reverse complement.
CCTCCTGCTATAGTAAAATCAAGTTCTTTGCCCAACATGGTGTCATATGAGCATTGTACTTCTGCATACTTTGTGCGGCGGTCTAGATCTTCTGAGGACCTAAATGCTTTAGAGTCCAGACGGAAAGAGATGTTAATTCCTGAATCAAGAATAGAGGCAGTAGAAGACATTAAAAGAGATAATAGTATACTGGATAATGAAAAACCTAATGCTGAAAACCTTCGCGATGATAGTTATGATACTTATAACTATGTTAGTTCAGCAAAAGACTAGATAATACCTGAGATGGATGAGGTAAACTTAAAAATCATCATGGTGAATCTTCAGCTTACCGACTGGAGGAACTGCCTGGCAGGGATTTTAAGGTCAAGCGTATCGAGGAGTGGGTTATGAATCTTCAGCACTGTGGACCTTTGGAAGAGACAACCGAATTATCCGCTGATGGTGAGGGAGAGAGTAGTGATGCAGTCTTGGATTCTTCAGCAGCAAGGTTGGATAGTAAGGTCACTCCTGCAACCGAGGCTGCAAAAAGATATATCTCTTCTTTGAGTGCCACAGCCACAACTGCTCAGCTGGCAAATCATGGGTTGGTTGTGATCCCATTTCTCAGCGCTTTTGCAAGCCTACGAGTGCTTAATCTATTGGGAAATTCCATAGGTTTGTATCTCCGACATCCACAGCCTCGTCGTTTGTCGTGCTTGCTTTAGCATAACTTTTTTAGACCATGTATTCAACTGTTTTGTTTCTTGGTTGGTGATGTTTTCTCTCTCACTTTTTTAGTGAGGATAACTGCTGGTGCTCTCCCTCGAGGACTTCATTATCTGAACCTGTCAAAGAACAACATCTCTACCATCGAGGGGTTAAGGGAACTCACACGACTTCGTGTACTTGATCTGAGCTATAATCGGTTATTAAGGATTGGACATGGTATGTCCCTATATTTTTTCGCTGATTATATACATAAATCTGTAGATGGACCAAATCATTCATAATTTGCTTAGGGTCTGGTTCAGGATGGTTTAATTGGTTTTTTTCTATTAACGCTCAAAGTTTGGGAAGAATGACGCATCGCAGGTTACTGAAGGGGTGGAATTGATTTTATGCAGTAATATTTCGTAGCTTAGTAATTTTCTTCAAAAAAAAAAAAAAATTCTAATGTAAAGTTGACAGTTTAAACTTGGGAAGCTGTGTTTTCTAAATGTTGATATGAATTTGATCACACGCACATAGAGACACAAAAATTTGAAGGATGACAGGGGCTCTATTGAGCTCAAGTAAAAGCTTGTATTTGCTTGAACATGAAGTGGGGTCCACTCTCTCTCTCGCGTTTAGAATAGTCTTAGGTTCTGGATCGATAATTGTGTGGATGGAAGCCAAGCTCCTTTCCTCCCTTATGGAAGCCGTATTAACATCTTACTTTGCGCTAAAATGATTAAAACCTTTTCAGATTATGTCTTTGCTCAAATCTCATATGTTTCACCTTAATTATAGCCGTTTTGAACCCATGAAAACCTGTATGTATTGCATTATGAAATATGGGGAGATATCTTGCTTCTTTAGAAATAGAAATCTTTCATCAACCCGTTAAACACATGTTAGGCCTCTTCTTTCCTAGTAAGAGGGGGAGTTCCACCAGGCAGCACAAGAAGAATGAGAATAACATGTTGTTCAATTTAATGTGTCATTCTACTCAAGACTCTTATCTGTATGCAATATAACACGCAAAAAGACCAGAGAAGGATTAGATCATTTTCTGCACTTTTAATGTCATAGATCGACTCTACTTCGAAATTCTCACCCCTGATGTATTTGCTTTCACTGTTTGGAAGGCCTAGCTTCTTGTTCCTCTCTGAAAGAGTTATACCTAGCTGGAAACAAAATTAGCGAGGTCGAAGGTCTTCACCGCCTCCTAAAATTGAATGTACTAGATCTCCGGTTCAACAAAATCTCAACAACGAAATGTCTTGGTCAGCTTGCTGCCAACTACAACTCCTTACAGGCTATCAGCCTGGAAGGAAACCCGGCCCAGAAAAATGTAGGGGATGAACAGCTAAAGAAATATCTGCAAGGTCTTCTTCCCCGTTTGGCTTACTTCAACAGGCAGTCTATTAAAGTTGGCTCTTTAAAGGATGCAACGGATCGTTCAGCTCGACTAAGCATCACGGCCCACCAGAGTGATCGTGGCCTTAGATCAGAACTTAAGACTATGAGGAAGGGACTCCACAGTTCTGCTTCTAGCAAGATGCCATCTTTATCAAATCATGCTCGTAAAGGTCAAGCAGTAGCCTCCCTGAAGCCGTCCAGAGACAAACATGGGCGCCTGCCTTCAGCTGGAACCAAGACAACAACCCATCGACCTCTTTTTCATGATCTTGGGAGCAAACTTCTAAGCTTCGGGCCTGATCTTGCCATTCGCAGGAGTCGCAGTGAGGGAACTCTAGGAGCAGCTCCTTGATTTGTTTTTTTTTTATTTTGTTTGGCGTTTAGGTAGTAGGGATTTCGAAACGACTTGTGTCAATTTTGTTGGGGCTTATGGATGTTTGATGCATCTGTTTATGTAATAAATTTACGTGGATCTGGAAACACTGCATAGTGTTATTATTTCGAAAAGGGCTTCAGTAATGCTGTTATTAACCATGCTTGACTTGCAACCTCTTGGTGATGAGGTGCTTTAGCCGTTTGACTCGGGTCCTTGTGAGGCACGCGTTTCAGCTATTTGTTGACCGCTTTTTACTTTCGTTCTGATTGATAAGAGCATGCGACACTTCTTTGCTATGATTGCTAGGGGCAACGCTGTTTACACAAATAGGTAGCTGAGTTAGAAGTTTTTAAGCACATGGGTCGTTGCTCTGCACTCGGTTTAATTTGCCACCAGAGTGAGCTCCAGAGACTATGCATGTCATTCTTATACATGTTTTGCTTCACACTGCATCTCACATTTTGGCGGATGCACAAACTTAGCTACACTGACCGGAAGAACTGCATGATGCATTAATGTGTGTGTGTCTCGGCTAAGTACTGCTTATTCACTTATCAAATTGGGTGGAAAATTTTATCTGGAACCAACCTTTTCTTATACGTACAAGTTTATGTTTTTTCATTTCTTTTTGTTTGATCGCCACTTTTCAAATTCAAATAATATTCACTGCTGCAAATATATTAGTGGAACTCATCTCGCTCGCTTTGACTAACACGTGTTATACATAGTATTCAAACAACGCAAAGGAGTTTCCACAAGTTTTAAATTTTATTACGTCTGTAATTTCAAAAATGGCATTCAATCATGTCAATAGTTTGTTTTTTTGTTTTCTTAAAAAAGGTAGTTTCATATCTTCCTAAAAACAAAGAAAATAGTAACCAAATGGGGTGTTAGCTAATCCACTGCTTTGATATTCGAAGACCTTGTAAAGGCATTCGAGCCCAAAAGAGATTCAAGTTCCCTGCGCATTTCCCATGGCAATCAGCTCCTTAGTGATGGCAACTAAAACTTTCGTCAATATGTTTCAACCATGTTCTCCAACCTAAGCTCGTCATAGTGACGAGCCAAGCCTAAGAAATCCTGAACTTGTTCATAAAGGGGCTGACATCCTTTAAAGCCCAGTCTTTCAGGTCTTAGTTTGTCCTTCACACGGCAAAGAAGCCTATTTGTAGCATATGTAAGGGTACATCTAGCAGAAATAGATTACTCCCCAAATTCTTACAAGCAAGGAAGAAAAGAACCAAGCCAGTAACACACTTGTAAACAACTTCTGGCCGAAAGTAACAAGAAAAGATGTGCAAGTTTCAAGTTAAACCACCCCCTCCACCCTTCTTCCGCCTCTTTTCTTTAGTTCCCGGCAGAACAAGAAACCATCAGTCTGTTGCTTCCTTGCGTCTCACCCTCGTCAGCCTTTCAGTTGCCCTTCATCGTCTGCAACGTATAAACAATGCCACATAGCAATCAGTCTGTTGCCAATCTACATGGGGAAGATAATTTACCCAATCTTTTATATCTTTAACGCTGTAGTTGCAAAAGTTGAGTCAAAATGTTTAACCAGGTTTGGAAAAGCACTGTAGTTCGAGCAAGTATCAAACCCGTATACCCATGCGAAAATAAATGATGTATGCACTCGTACAAGGATTTGTGCAACTTATACATGGCAAGTACATGCAACTTATATGATCAGAGGATTTAAGACACTCTGAAACCAAATAAAGGAAAGGAGAAGAAAACATGTAGTGACCATCAACTGTCGCTATGTGGGGGTTTGTTGCTACCTTCCCACAACCCATCTAGGTGCCAAAATTTATTCATATCAAATGGAGCATTGGCATTCTCTATTGAGTGCGGGCGTCTGATCTTCATTTAGAATCACCTGAATTGAAGAGGATGTTGGCCCCTGAAACTAGTGCGGCTTTAAGCATCTATTCACAAAAATCATTTATCAGGTACAAAAGATACTAAATAGGCATTAAACCTTAGAAAACACTTCTATTTGAGCCATTTGACCCCCATAGGCATAGAAAAAACATTTTCCGTGCCACATAGCCCTCGGTGAAAATTCATATCCCCAGTGCCAAACCAGTAATTCCAACATAAGATCACAACTAGTTTTTTAATATCTTTAGTTGAACCAAGTAGGACAAGAAGCATACTAATGAGGATTCAAATCATACAGTTATCAGATAATAGTGAAATGACACTTGCACAATAATCACGACAGAAAAACAAACAAGAAAGTTCAATCTTTGAATCCAGGAGGATCATACACATGGTTAACAACTCCAGCGAAGTCTAGCAAAGTTCACTATACTATTGGTAAAATAATGACCCATAAAGAGTAAGATAACCAAGAGAATCTTCTAAAGAAAAGACTCATAGGTCTGCCCCAGACCAATACCACTAGGCCATGAATTCTTACCAGGACTCTCGAAGTAGACAAGTGTAAATTTCCCTCAACCAGTGGCAAAGTTTCCACAAAATAACGATAAGAATCTTCATTAATCCCACAACCAGATCAGAATCTCCCCTATAAGTATATCATAATCCAAATAGCCTAAAGCATATCAAATGCAAGCTGGTTTGAGGCAGCAATACCATATTACCTCCTCTGTTTCCAACTTTTCCTTGCACTATTCGACCAAGATCTCCGGCAAATCCAGCAAACTTAACTTTCCTCCTGGCAGGAGCGTACAAGAGAAAGGATAGGGGATCACATATAAAATAATTGAACTGGAAGCAGATCAATCCCTCTCTCAACCTAATAGGCATAAAGGCACCCATGTGAGAGCATTTTTTTTTTTTTAATCAAAACCTCATGTAGAACTTTAACCAAAGACCTCTAGTATTCTGCCTTTTCCCGCACAGAAAGCTTGAAATGCCTTCAACTAGATTACATTGGTATGTTTTGAAATATTCGGTGGCTGCCAAGACCTCTTGTCTTCCGAAAACCGATTTCTTTACACGTTATTACTACTTAATGACTTGATTAAAACTTCCACCCTTAAAGGAACTTCATTTCTCTTCAACTGAAAGCGGGCGTTTCCATTCATCTTTTGCCTTGCCTATTAAAACTCAAGCAGGTCAGGCGGACTAAAAAAGTTGTATCATAACATGCTTCTAAAGCTCTTAATGAATCAAAAAACCCAAACAAAATGAGTATTGGTCTTCAACCGCAGTTGTCTTGATTTGTACTTCCCATCAGATAGTCTTATTTCAAGAATTTTGTACCTGTCCCGATCTTATGTCGTGATGAAAGCATTGCTAAAACACAATAGGCGACGAGAAAGTCTGGCAATGGTTGTTGAAAAAGTAACACCATCTCTACTACTTCCCTGTGTGTTACACATAGTTGTGTAATTAGTAATTGAATTGGTTGTAGTTTTGTTGTTGCCGCGTTAGCTAGCATCTTGAAATTCTCTTTCAATTGTATCTTATACATTTGTGACATACATTCACGCTTAAGTGCAAGGCACAATAATTATAAGTAGTGCTTATTGAAAATCACATTGCAAAAGCTATATAAAAATGTGCTTGGAACCGGGGAGCAATTAGTCAGTGCTAAATAAAACCAAGTTGAAAATCAAGACTTACGTTTCCATTATTTAATATTCCGTGGCATAGT